>JBBKCR010000141.1:10497514-10527136 GCA_037577295.1 Ladigesia roloffi | reverse complement strand
GGAGCACCTCCTGGCCCCCGAGAGCCTGTCTCAACTCCTCCCTGAAAACCTCACAACACTCTTCTTTGTTCAACTTCAACCACCTGGTTCTCTGCTCCACGTTTGTTCTCTTCATCTTTCTCACCATCAGTTTCATGCTACAGACCACCATCCTATGCTGTTTCGCAACACTCTCACCTACCACCAGCTTGCAGTCGCTAATCTCCCTCAAATTACAACATCTGATTATTAACGAATATATTTACTTTATTATTAACTAATATATTATTTGTGTCCCACCATCTACCCTGATTAATAATTGATAGGAGTGTGATGAGATCTCGTGGTTTGAGATCTTGCGAGATCAGATTTGTCTCGCGAGAACGTGACGATATCCTTGCGTTATTGGCATAATGGAGCGTGAGTGAGAGGTAAGGATAGGAGATGCGCCCGCGACATTCAAATCATTGGTGTGCCAACATTTTGGATTCCTTGTGGAAACCCTCTGAGCGCCAAAGTCACAGAATGATGGCAAGATATCATGAATAAAATACAATATCTGTAGTTACAAATATCATGTAATTTAACGTGTGTATTCCCTATCACTATTTAGCAGACATGTAGTACTTTGATTAAAGACCCAAATTATGTCCTCTTCCCGTTCAAAGTTTCAGTAAATAGCAGTGCAAATGATCCTGGTGTCATTGATACTGAGGCAGTCAAAGAACATCAAGAGCGGCATAGATCCGTGGAGCAAGCACCAATCCACATTAAACTTCAGTTAGATGAGACCTTTGCAAATACCCCTCGTTTGCCATAATACCCCCGGAGTTTTAGCCAAAAGACGCTAAAATTGCCGTGTCCCATTACTTTTGAGGACCACGGACCTTAAAAGCAGCATAACTCCGAGGTGCACCCAGACACTTCCAACTGAAAGTTTAAAAATGATTTAATAATAAACAGCCAAATTCAAATTTGATATCCCTGGTAGGTAGATAGAGGTCTCTGTGTCCTGAAGTTAAAAGGCTTGCAGCGAGCCACCAAGGACAGAGCTCACACTAACTTCAGCTTTTTGTTTTATTAAATAAGCCACTTAATCTATGTGGCTAGTTAGCCTATTTTAACCTGCTGCTGCTGCCGTCATCTTTCCCCACTTTCAATTAAATAACAGTTCTTTCAAAATTATTTATAGGTCCAAGTCTGCTTAATTGAGTGAGGAGGAAAGGTTATTGTTTTTGGTCAGTTTAGGATTGTTGTGCACGTGATTGTTTAATGTGATTTGTTACATCTTGTATTTGTTTGGAATGTGAGACAATACATAGAATACTTCCAACCCCAGTTCTCTTGATATGTTTTTTTCCCTCATTGCTTAACTACTAAACTGAATAGAGAAGATTACAGCCACACACACACACACATTACAAGGCTAGGCTGTCGTAATTAATTCTATGTTCCACAAACCTGGCTCGCAAGCATCTCAGCATAAAGCCTACTCACTTGAGGTTTTCAAACAAAGTCTTCATTTAAAAAAAAAAGGTCTTTAAGTCTCGTCTCGTCTCGTCCTCATGAACTCTGTCTCGTGTCTCACCTCATCTCGTGGGAAAAGTCTCTCGTTACACCCCTACTAATTAACACTCAGAAAGCCCTCAACCCCCCGCAGGCAATAATACCAATCCATTGGCCAGCTATGACCATAGGGCCTTCTAAACAAATGCTTAATTTAGATCAGCTTGTGAACTCGTGCAGACTACTCAATAAACCTACCTTCTTCTCGGGAGGTTGTGCTTTCTCTTCTTCCCTCACTATTTTTCTGCTCTGTTGAGATGTGGCCACACTGAAAATGTCACCTTCATCATCTTCGTCATCTTCATCAGCCCCAAACAGGTCCACTTTTTTCTTTGGTTTGGGCTTCTCCTGTCCACCTAAGCAAGTGTAGTTATGTTCTTTACAGGTATATAGAGACACAATTTTCTGGCAACAGGGCTACAAAGCCTCTGTGTTATTGGTGATTTCAGAATCCCACGCAACTTGTCTCCACACTTACCAGAAGCAGGTTTCTTCCCACTGAAAAAGTCGTCATCGTCATCATTGTCATCAAAGAGCCCTGCTCCCACCCCTGACTGTTTTGGTGCTGCCTGCACTTTGGGTTTGACTGGAGTGCCACTCTCTTTACTCTCCACTGAATCTGCAGCATTTTGCGATCCAAAGAGAGTGTTTTCTGTGAATAACCACAAAAATTGATTTCACTAAGACATTTAAAAACGTATAAAACTAGGAAAAAATACAATTGAGAAATTAATGTACCAGGGAAAATGGAGACTGCACCTGTAGGTATTTTCTTAGCTTTGACACTCTCTACAAAAAAGACAGAACGATTAAGTTATTGTCATCACATATTTACAACACAACCAGTTGAATAGGACACAATTTATAGGTGTCAAAACCACAAAAATGAGTGTATAGCTATCTTATGATGTCAGAGGCACAGTACCAGTAGTTTGCTGCACTTTCTGTTCCTTTTCCGTTAGCACATTTTTGTGTGTCTCAGAAAACAGATCACCCTGTAAAAGTCAGAAGGTTTTATTATAACTGTATTTTACATTTTGTTTTTTTCAAAAATTTAGCTTTCACCATGCAACAAATTACCTCATCATCATCATCAAATAGGCCTTTACCACCACTGAAGAGACCACCTTTTCCTCCAAATGGAGAATATTCATCATCCTCCATTTTTGGAGGCCCAAACATCTCATCATTATCATCGTCCACTGAAAGAAAACAAGTGTGAAACCCATTAAATACAGAATACAATTTTTAAATCTCGCCATAGCACCATTATTAGACCACGGTCTTCATGTGATAAAGTTAAGCTGTAATAACCAATGCCTATAGATTGATATAAATGTAATTACATAGGAATTTGTATAAACATAAAATAATTAAGGATTTGGATGCTGGAAACAAAATGATACACAAATAATACTAAACAGATATCTAACAAATAGAATGTCCATAAACATTTTTGTTATTTTTTAAGTGACCATTTGCTTTCTGCAAAAACAGGAATTGGACTGCCATCAGCGTTACAGGGTGATTAATTAAACAATGAAAGCAACCTCTGCTACACAGTTACTCATACCGGATGCCTTTGGCAGTTTCTTTCCTTTGTTCTTCTTCTTGCTGACTGATGGGCCCGATGACAATGCTTAAAAAAAAAAGAAAATATATGCCCATGCAAACAAAAAAGATGTGAAAATGATCCAGATACAGGCATTAAATAAAGGAAGAACCCACATTAATGTTTACATTAAGTGAAACGGTAGGTAAAGGTTTAAACCTACATGTACGGTCTGCCTCTGGCTTGCTTGTAGTGTCTCCTTTGATTCTGGATGCCAACTCATCAGCAAAAGACGTTGGACCCACATCCACCTAAAACACAAGAACCAGAACCACATAGAGAGTCAATATGCAATTTGATTATTTTGAGCCAATATTAAGGCTTTCATTTAGAGAATGAGGAATTTTGCACTAACATTTAGCAATAACAGGTTACTACTATTGAGTAACTACCCAGTAACAAGTATATCACAGCGCTCTAGTGTAAAAAAAGTTAAGTAGATGCTTATACAGTAGATGCTTATAACTAAAATGTGAGAAAGCTGCCAGGTCCCACAACATTCTGCTTTTTTCATGAAAAACCAATTGAACTTTAGATTGTAATGTGAACAAAAACTACCACTGACAATGTCTGACTGCAGATCAGAATAGACCTGAAAAATTATTAACCTTTGGGATGTCGTCTTCATCTTTGTCAGATTCTCCAAATATGTCAGAATCTTCATCGTCCTCTTCCTCGTCTTCATCATAACTGACCACAGACGGCTTCTGGCAGATGGATGAAACAAGTACTTTCTTAGAATTTTCTCAAACTGATATCAATATACACAAATCAAGCAGCCCTCTAAATTCATAAATCTATACTTCGCTTGTAATAATATTGTATTTGTTGAGAACTTACTTTCTTTAAGCTTCCCTGGCCCTCGTCTTCCTGGTCAAAGTCCTCATCCGAATGCTGCTGTTGGGCAAATCACATTATACACATGATCCTGATTTGTGCTAGATGTTATTCAGATTGAAATATTTCCGAATAACCTTTAAACTGATACGTTATTATTAAATTATTTATTAACACACTGAGGACACTATTTTGCCAGCATATCCAGTTTTACCTCTCCATCTTTCTCCTCTTCACTCTCAATGACACTCTCCCTATCACTGTCAATGGACATTTCTGTGTGAGAGAAAATGTTGCACAAGCAGTCAGTCATATTAGAGAAATAACTAAGCAAGGATCAATTCACCGAGTTCAAACTGAGTATACGCTACCATCACTGGAGAGATCACCCAGGCCAACATCATCTTGTTCCATAAATGCTTGGGATCCAATTAAGTACGGCAACGGTCTATCTACATAAAGATCCTAATAAAGCAATTAAATTCGAGTCATTAAACAGCCAAAAAAATCCTGTGAACTACATAACTCCAAAATGTCCGCTATGCACCTGTGGTGTCTCACCTTGGGTTCTAAGATGGGTTCCACTCTTTCGGCTGCCTCCTCATCCTCAGAGTCAGAATTCCCTGCTTTAATGTCTAGTTGCTCAAAGGCAGATTCTAAAACCTTCAGACCATAGTTTACTGCTTCCTGAACTTTCGGGATAAGTTCAGCTTCTTTCTGTTCACGAGTTTTTTCCTTTAAAATAAGTAAAAACTAAGTTACCATCTGACACTGCTACAACTAAGGCTATAGGCCATTTGTTGCAGAAGTCACTGCAATTTCCTTTTTTCAAGTACAACAAAAAGGACAGCACCTGTCCAATATTCTGACCAACAAAATAGAAACCCATTATAAGGACACAGAGCTATTTCTTTATATAATAATCAATATTTGTATCTTCTTGATTAAGGTTAAACAAGAAAAAATGACATATAATAAAACAGTAAATGTTTACATAATATTCAGAACGTACAAATTAAAGCATTACATACAACCAGTACATTTTAATGACATACTATGTTCCCTTACCTGTTCAGGGCGTTTTTCCTGGTTCTCAGTCTTTGGTGTAGCCTCTTCGACTTCTTCATCATACACCCTCTGGTTGCAAAAAAAGAAACACTTGATACTACAATACTAACATGGTCTAGGATAATTATAATAAAATCTTTATTTTTTTTTCAAGTTAAACCTGAAAAACACAGACACACATTTTCAATGAACTGTGTATTTGAAAGCATAAGGAAGTCATTGAAGACAGTGTGGAGGCAGCTATCGGTTGCTTTAGTGTCCCGTATGAGGCCATCCAACTGCTTTTCAATCTCATGAGTTTTGGACAGCATCCTCTGAGAGAAGTCTTGCAGATAGAGAAAAAGCTGTGAAGAGGTGAAGAGACAGTATTTTTGAATAACAAGAGACAAATTACATGTATTATATGTACAAAACACTCCCAGAATTAAGGCCTTACCCCAGAATCTGCAGCCAAGGACCAGTTTGAGCTGGACTTCCTCATTTCTTCCAATGTCCAGGGTCTCTCCCACACATGCTCAGTCTCTCCATTGTAATTACTGGGGCCGTTCTCCATAGAGTCAGACATACTGGTTACCTGTCAAAACGCAGCACACATTAACATGGCTATACAGTAAATCATGTGAAATAAAATCTTGGTCAGTTCACCAGAGTCAACAATTCCCAAACAGGTAATACTGTTTAATAAACAGTACATTTTGTTGACTCAACTTTCAGGCTAGTACATCAAGCCTGAAAATTTCTTCAAACTAGGTAACTCCACATATACCACTAATTGTTGTTCTTCTTCTAATTTCAGCTGGTCCGAAATAGGGATCACCACAGCCATGTCCATTTTTATCTATCACTCTAACCAGCTGCCTGGATGTCCACCCTTACCACATCCATAAATCTTCTCCTGGGAGAGCCTCTTGTCCTCGTCCCAGGCAGCTCCATCCTCAGAATATTTCTCCCTAAGTACACAGAGTCTCTCCTCAGCATCCTTCTCCCAATACAATCAGAGTCTCTCCTTAGCACATGTCCAAACCAAAATAATCTTGCCTCTCTGAATTGTACTCCTGACTTGTCCTCCTAATAAACTCATTCCAGAGTCTGTCCATCCTCGTCACTTCCAATGCAAATATTAAAATTTCCAACTCTGCCACAGTCTCCAAAACACACAAGACATCATCATGTTCACCTTCCTTTTACACTCTTGCTGGCACCTGCCTGCCACTCTTCTCCACACATACCACCCTGAATGCACTCTTTTCTTCACCTTTCTTTCACACTTCCCATTACTTTGGACTGTTGACCCCAAGTATTTTTCCTTCCTGTATCTTCACCATTCCACTGCCCTCCCACTCTTTCCAGAGCATAGTGCCATCTATTCAGGGGTTCCTCAACATACTTTCTACTCTAAATACATTTAATAATGTCATCTGCAGACATCATAGTCCACGGAGACACCTGTCTGATTTTATCTGTCAACCTGCCCATCACCAGTCTCTCCTACCACAATTTTGTACAACAATTGCACGTCAAAAACGCATTGGGAATTTCAAAAGAGACATTTAAGGTCTAACTTTTAAAACCACCAACTTAGCAAATATGGAAACTAACGCAATATAATAATACCTTCAGTCATCACAGACGTGGTACGACCCACAAAACTATGGCCAAAGGGTAGGAAATTTGCTAACTGCTGCATTTTTAATTACACAGACATTTTATCTTTACCTGATATCGAACGTCTCCTAGGCACACATTCTTTAAACTCTGACTAACCCCCAGTTTTGAACACTGTAAACACAAGTTAGCAAGCAGTGCTAGCCCTAAGTAGCCCAAATATGCAGGTAGGGTAACTGGGTTAGCTAGATTAGCCAGCTCCACGCTTAATTTTACCTGTAACACTGCAACGTCTGTAATGTTACATGTGTCAGTGACCACATTTGAGGATATATGAGCCTCGTACTTTGATCGCGTGCTAGCTTGGGCAGGTTTTATCTTCAACTTTCAATTCCTCTAGCAGGCTAGCTAGCACAATCACTTCCCACAACAACTGTTTTCGAGCTAGGCTTGCTAACAGACTATAAAGCACCAAGCTGGATAAAGACGTGTATAGTGTACCTTGCAGCAGGTTGTTTTGCTCAGACTGATATTTTCAGAGAAGTCATTAATCCAAGAGAGTGTGGGCTGGAAGGCAGCTTGGGATGAGTGGTCTCCTCATCAGTATTCAGTCTGCTCGGCCATGTCCTGCCTGCAATCAGCTGATCCAGAGTCACCTGACGGACTGACTGACTGTACAACGTAACAACCGTTCATTCACAACCTCCAGCATCCCCTGGAGCCACCACTCTGTCATGCCATGTTTTAAAATTACTCTGTCTGAGTCCCGTTTTTGTTTAAAACGCTCCTGTTTTATGGTGGACATACCCCTCAGCATTAATGTGGCTCATGTGGAGAGGGTGAGCAGCATTAAGTATCAGTAACCAGTATGCATCCCTGCCTATTTTGTGTTCATCTACTACCTATCCATACTATGTTGAACAGCTCAGCCAGGTTATACATTTATTGAACAGTTTTGCACTGTACTATACCTAATTCTTATTTGTATTTTTTATAGCTGGTTGCCAAGTTGTTACAAAGTTGTCCCTATGTTCACAAACTACTTCTGAAAAGACAGAGTTTTCAATAAATGATCACAAAATAACTAAGGCCTTACCCCAGAATCTGCAGGTAAGGACCAGTGTGAGCTGGATTTTTTCATCTCTCCCATCATGGAGGGTCTCACACACACATGCACAGCCTTGCCATTGTAAATACTGGAGCTTCCATACAGTCAGAAACACAGGTTACCTTTCAAAACACAGAGGGAATGGACTTGCCCCTGTCAATAGAAGGTAATCAGTTTGAATCCCAGGACTGCTAGTGGTACTTCTGAAGGACCCTTGAGCAAGAAACCATCCCCTGATGCTGTGTTTCTGGCTGCCCACTGCTCTAGTTGCTGAATATGTTAAATGCAGAGAAGTATTTTGTGCTGTTCACACTGTCACTATGTGCTCTTGTATGACACTTAACATTTTTTGTGCCCTAGTGAAACTATAAATCATAGCAGGAAAACTATGCCCTAGGCAGTTCGGACACTGAAGGACTCGTCCCACCCCAGTCACAGACTTTTTCAACTTCTGCAATCAGGCAGAAGTTTCTGCACCATCAGGGCCAGAACAAAGAGGCTCAAGAGGAGCTTCTATCCTCAGGCCATCAGGGTTCTGAATCTCACCCCCCATAGCACACCGGACCTTACCAAAGACTGTCATACCTCATCTCAGGTCTGTTATATATACTCATACCACTGTAATGTACATGCTGCTACACTCTGCTATTGCTCTGGTCAATCTGGTTGCGTCACTCTGACATCTTATTCTGTATCACTCCCTGCTCCATC
This sequence comes from Ladigesia roloffi, assembly GCA_037577295.1. Classification (NCBI taxonomy): domain Eukaryota; kingdom Metazoa; phylum Chordata; class Actinopteri; order Characiformes; family Alestidae; genus Ladigesia; species Ladigesia roloffi. The sequence continues at coordinate 10,518,650 of JBBKCR010000141.1, read as the reverse complement.
ACTATGTTTTTCGTACATTGCTGTTCTAGCTTGACAATATTGCACAGTGCACTTTAACATTCATTTGCATATTCTATTTGCACACAGTAACTTCTACTGCTAAACTTATTTAAATACATTTCCATATCCTGTCCCAAGTTTTTGTTAGAGGTGCATTTTAGAAACTTTTAGATATTAAAGCTTATTCAGTTGTGCTTATATTAAGCACACTTAATACTTATTTCTTATTTCTTGTTTATTTTTAGTGTCTAATTCCAGATTTAATTTCTTGTTTATTTTAGAGTCTTAATTCCAGATTTTATACTTGATATAAATTGTCTTAAAATACAATTTTGCACATTCTGCGTGTTGTAACTGTATGACTATGCATGTGACAAATAAAAATCTTGAAATCTTGAAATCTAATGGTAAACATCACTATAACAGACTTTAATCAAATAAGCCATGCCCACTAATTTGCATCTGTGTTTTTATTAATAATTAGCTGCATGTTTAAGTTAATATTGCAGCATCTTACGACAGTGAGATTTTCATAAATTGTCTTGTTTGATGTTTCATTTGTTTCTTTGTTTGTTTACTGTTGGTAAAGTTGAAAGAAAAACAGATACCAACAGGGACTTTAATGACACTGCATTCAAATTCATTTATTTAATTATGTAGTACCTCTTTGCAGCTATAGCAGCTTCCACTCTTCTTGGAAGGTTTTCTGTATGATTTTAGAATATTTGTGTGGGAATTTGTGTCCCCTTCGTTCTGTAGAGCATTTCTGAGATCAGGCACTGATGATGTATGAGATGTATGAGAAGAAATTAATATTATTTTTATAAATTCACAATATGTAACCCAATGTTTAGTTTTTCAGTGTTAGGTGACCTAAACATGAACTATTTTTCACCCCTCACTTGGCCTCTTCTTTCAGGGTAAAATTGTTCCTCTGTGGGCAGTACAGATATTATCACTGATTTCTGTATGACTGCTCAGAGACAGAGGAAAGAGTTACATTCATGCTTTCCTTTTTGCTATCCTGGTATGCTGGGTATTGCAGTGACAAGACGATGAACAAAAACATAAAAACTCTATAAATATACAAACCATGAATAAAACAACACAGCAATAACAACACAACCAACTTTTAGGCAGGAATGGCATTTGAGGGTTTTAACAATTCTGGACTCTCACATAGGCTGAACATTTCAGGAAAATCAGGTTCAAAAGATGCCTTTATTTAATATTTTGACAAAATCAAGTGGGAGAGACAGCTAAAAATGCAACAAAAACATTCCAATAGCATAACTGATCGAATGCAGAATTTCACCTGGCACAGTTATGTATATTTTACAGGGAAACCTCAAAAGAATTTGTGTAGATATGTGAGAAAAATGTATGTGCCATTTGAAGCCAATTGTAAATAATGTATCACCCCATTTTGAAACCTCCCAGATGTGCAGGCTTAGACAGCCACGCTGTTTGGGATTCTGTCTGGGGACAGGTAGTAATAGGGCAGTTTCTTCCCCTCGTTGCGATTCTTCATGAGCTTGGCCACCTCTGACAGATTATCCCGGTATGTTTCCAAAATTTTCTTCATGGGTTTCTCGATGAAGTGTTCATCAGGATACATGCCTAAGAACAACTGTAAAGAAAGACACCTCAGGTAAATCACATGCAAGTCATGTGAATGTAAGTGAAGTGTAATGTGTCGGTGTGTCATACATGAACACAACACGCAACAGCACACTGTGCAAAGAGCACAAATGTATTCTCTGCACTTAACCCATGCACCAAGTGAAGCAGTGGCCACTGATACAGCACATGTTGAGAATTGTGTGAGGACTTTACCTTGCTCAAGGATACCTCAGTGGTGTCGCTGGCAGTCCTGGGATTTAAACTCACAACCTCCCAATTAGCTTCCTAACCATCAGGCCACCAGTAAAATGGATCCGATTGCTGATCTCACCTCATTTTCCTGGAACTGACTGAGGGCCCACACGGCTCCCAGATGCCAGCAGGAACGACCACGGTCAGGCAGAGACTCCACAATGAACTTCATATCCACCTGTCCCTTTTTGGTGGGAGGGGGTTTCCGCATGGTGGGAGGAGCATTTGGGATCCACGAACACCAGTCATACTAGGACAATTTAGAAAATTGTATGTTATAAATATATACTCAAATGTATGATCATACTGGTCATTTTGTTAATAACATTTTCCAAACCTATCCATCAAGCTCTTATACAAATCTTTTATCAGCTTTTATAGTATGGGCATGCTTTGCCTAATTAGTAGGTACTTAATCTCCCCATCTCTTTGTCATTTATGTATGACATTTTGTTCTTCTGTGTATTGTGTTCATGCAATGTTGATGCAAGTTTAAATGTTTTTTTTTACTTTACAGATGCTGTTGGAGAAATTCGCATTTTAATCATTTTATTTATTTATTTATTTTCTTTATTCACACTCAGTATTCAGTCAGTCAGTGATTCAGTGATTCATTTATTCAGTTCCTGATTGTTGTGTAAATCATTTAAAGTTAATCAGAAGTCTAAGGTTAGAAGTTAGGGACCTATGATCTCCATTTCTTACATCTTAGAAGCGACTTTATGAGGAGTATGGTCAAAGGGTCTCGGTCAGTCAGGATATTAACGTGTTTTCTACCACATTCTGGTGCTGCAAGTAGCAAGGACATTCCGATGCCAGATTCTAAGGTCTAGACAAAACATGTGAACCTAATGAAGTCTCCTGTCATGGTCACATCCCCTCGTTACGTGGGCCAAAGTTGAACATGTGGGGAAGAGGAGTTCTTTCCCTTTTCCTAATACGGGCATGGTCCCCAGGGGGGTGACTAAGGCTTCATGGGACTTTTACTATAAAACAGAACGGAAAGGCAGAGACGACTTCAGAAGCTCTTAAGAGACTCTGAACCCGATCCCTCCACTTTTGCAATTGTGTAATAAACTTTTCTGATTTTTCTGGAGCAAGGCACTCCTTTGTCATTTTTGGCTGGGTTCTTATCACCTGTGTTGAGCAATTTGTGCCGACAATGCCATCCTCCTTAGTTTCCTACGGTTAGGCAATATTTTATCTACACTGTAGGAACACATACCTTAGAACGTCTTTTGTAGTTGTTTGTAGTTGTTTCAAAGATTCATTTAGCACCGCAATATTTAACATTTACCATTTTGTTGTTTCACATTGTTTGGTATCTATATCACGTTAGCAAGGAGTAAAGTTAGAGAGTGCAATTCTACCTGTCCAAAGTTAATGGCAGCATGTTGTGCCGAGGCAGTGAAGATGACAACGGTCAGATATTCCACCAGCTCCTCTTGTGTCTTCAGCGATTTAGGAAACTCTGTGACAATGGGAAACAGTGACAATGTACTTTAACTGAATGTCCTCAGACATGACTCAGCAATAAGGGTCTTATACAATACTAGTCAAAAGTTTGGACACACATTCTCGTTCATGTTTTTATTATTTTCTATATTGTGGTTTGATATTGAAAACAAAAGAAATAACACATGGAATTATTAAACAAAAAAGAGCTAAACAAACCAGAATATGTTTTGTTATGAGTTAATGTTTTTTTTTTTTTCATTTTACTTAGTTTACAGGTTCTTACCATAATTGGAGCATAACTGTAGTGGAATAGGGTCACTTACTGTGTACCAGCCCAACCATCAAAACTGATGATCCCAAACTCATTAAGAAGGCAATAAATTCTACTAATAAACTCTTGATGAAGAACACTTGTTAACTAAATATAATCTAAATATAATTCCAGGTTGATTCCTCATTAATCTGACTGAAAAAAAAAACCAAGAGTGTGCAAATCTGTCATCAGAGTTACAGATAATGTTTTCAATATGAATCTGCAATGTAGCCAATAATGAAAAAAAAAGGAAAATCCAAACTTTTGACTGGTAGTGTACATCTGTCTGTTTTGAGAAAAATGTTGTTTGTGGTTTGGGGAAAGTTCTTGCAATGTGTTTTCGAAACTCCTGTCAGAAGATCTATGCTACTTCAGTTATTTTCTGCATTGAGTGATTGAGTGATCCGGATCCCATTACTTAGACTTCTTTCCCTAACACCCCTGAGTTATATCATTAGCTACTTAATGACTAAGACCTGCTAGAGCAAAGGAACCACAAAACTAGTCTGGGTCTCACCACAGCAGTCAAAATCCTGCATTCCGAAGCTGCAGACATCTTTGACGAATGCCTGTATCTCCTCATCCCCCTGCACTGTCTCATCACTGGCATAGTAGAGCTTCACCACGTCTGTCACAAAACTAGCAAGAGACACAATGAAGGATTTTAAACTATGCTGAGTTATTGTTTCGTTTCCCCCAGGGGGCAGCCAGCAGCAAATATAGTTGATTTTTGAGTTTTCAATTACGAACTGAAAAAAAAACTTTGGACAATGGATTTCACTTTATCACATTTATTTCATATTCATGAATTCCCTGATTACTTTTTGACGACTTCCCACACTCGATTGCCATCGTCTCTGTAGTAGTAGTACGGAAGCTCCTCCTGACTTTCCACGCCTCGAGCCTTTATGGTCTCTGGGAAGCACAGGGACTTGTAGGTGAATGTCTTCATGGCCTTCTGAACTAGTTGCACGTGGCCGCCTCCACCTGTGCCATTAGCCTGTGCGAACAAACACGAACACACACACACACACACACACAAATACACACACACATCATTGTGTCATATCATATCACTATAAAAATCCTTATCTGTGTTTTACGTCATTATCATATCCAGCTCATCAAACTTGACCAATACACATTAAAGATAAGAATGTGTTTTTGGAAGAATTCGTGTTGCTATGACAACATACGCATACAATAAGGTAAACTAACTTGCAACAGTTGCATGACTGTATATATTAACAAAATAATGAGAGAACGGTATTGTGGACAGTTTGAGACACTTGTGTTTGGTACGGAGTAATGAGGGCTGAGGCTCGCCCTACCTTGTCAAACAGTCCCTTCTCACAGATGAGCTGCTCACGTGCTTTGGTGTTTATAGCAATTGTGAAACGAACGTGTGGTAGAAGCAGCTGGAAATTCAAAACAGACACTGTTTCAGTATTCTGGTGTGGAGTGCTGAATTGGTAACATTACTTATGAGGAGGAAAGTGAGATGTGAAAACCTTATAGACAGGATGAACAGCAGGCAGCTGTCTGAACATGGCAATGCCAAAAACCTCCGTTATCAGATGGGTTCTGAGGAGGTGCGTCACTGTTTGGTGCACATGAAAATCAGACGATCTGGCCCAAATTTTAGCCAGCAGCCAGTCATGCTGGTCATCACTGGGGAGAAAGATGGGACTGTCCTCTCCAGGGGTTTGACTCAGCTTGTAAACACAGGATACTTACATTACAATTATGTCACAATCTTTCATGTTTGAGTTATCATACCTATATACATATTACAGTTACACAGTAGTGCATACAAAGAAGTTGATTGACATATATACGATACCTTAGATTCTCTTTAACTCTATATAGATAATGAAGGCAATTCATTCAATAGAATAAATAATCAAGCACTGTGAACTAAGATGTAAATGATGAAATGCAGACCCACATGTCAGCCAGGTACAAAAATCAGTAGAGTTATAATGCCTTGTAGATACTGTTTGCTTCAATAAGCTCCAGTAAATGAATGATATAAATGAAGATCTGTTTTATGTTTGTAATTACTATTATTAAAATGTTATTAAAAGTGACATCAAAGGGCATTTTTTGTGAGTGCACATTATATTGTTTTAATCTGAATTAAATGGTTAGAGGGTACATATATCTCTTGCAGTAAATAACAGACATATATTACATACCCAATTTATATTTATGTTTAACTGACCTATTGAAAATAAGATTGTATAATAATGTGTTGAACACAGTTATACACAGATATTTAGGGACCCCTAGTTTGTATATGTGCATAGAGAAATACAGGCAACACTCTTAGTACATAATTACTGTTGATTTAACAGACAACAGGAATGTTTGGGTATGTGTCATATTTTCCATGTCATGTTTATTGTAGATATTGGTTTGTATCATGTTGCATTTACAGATAAATACCTGTATGGCGATTGGTAAAATCTTGTTCTGGCTGTTCTTGTACAGCAGGCAAATTGGTGCAGTCAAATACTGCACAGTGCATGGGTCTGTTGCATTTGGAGATATGTCCTCCATTATCTCATAATCTGCAATGTATAAATTTCCTGCCTACAAACCACAAAGAAAACACACTTAATGGGCTGAAATGGAAAGTAGGTTGAGGAGACATCAGGCCTTATCAGGCGTGTTGTAGATATTTTTAAGACAGATTGAGTGTTAACCTTAAGCTCCTCTTCCAGTGTGAGGTCTCTTTCTAAGCAGTCTGCCACCATTTCATGCGTGACTGGAAATTTGGTTGGTATTTTGGTGCATTTCTGGATTACGACAGGATTGCAGCCGTTTAAGAACTGATATCCAAACATGAAGTCTTCCTTCCAGTGCTGCATCACATACTCTATGGGGAAAAAAGCAAAAACAAACATAGGTGTACATCATACTCATGTTTTAGTTGGTTAAATTAGCATCAGTGTCATAATGTTCGTGCACCAGTGGTTGTCTAACTGGTCTTTAAAGACCAACAAGTTTTTCCTCCATCCATGCATGCTGCAAGCTGGGTTACAGTGAGATTGTGGACCATCTAGGAGTCCTGGACATCCATTGTGTATACATAATTAAGGCTGTGTGTAAATCACGAAATTTTAAATTCTGGGAACTAGGGGGGTGAGATATAAAAAATTGTACATGAGGCTCAACCTGATATCGTGTTCTTGATCCTCACAAAGATCCGCTCGAAATCAGAGAAATCACCCCATGAGGACTGGAACATGTGCATGAACTGGTTAACGCAAAGGTTCTCTATCCTGAAAGAGGAAGAACAGTCAGGTCAGTGGAGTCGCATATATTGGTAACAGAACTTTAAGATTGTGTGAAAGTATCCAATGGATACCATGAATGATGAACTTTTGTGGTTTGGTTTTAAGGATATTCTGTAACAGATGCAATCATTTAGAAAACCATTTGGCTTGCCACAATGTTTTTGCTCAACAACACATTTAGGCTCAGCGTAGGCTTGAGTTAGACGCTTAACTGGTAAACCAATAATTTACGTAACTTTCACACACATACACATACACTGAACTTTGGTCATTTACAGTCAATCTGAAACTGCATAGGCAAAGGGAGTGATGGTATAAAAAAGTCTACTTAACTATTTATATTTTAAACTTCTTCAGAATTCAGCAGGAAAGGTAATCTTCATCATTTTAAAATGATTATCTTTGTGAATGGACTGCAGTCGTATAGCTGGATTTTTTTCTACATTTCATAATGTTGCAGGGAAACAGTACAAAGTAAAGTGTTTAAGTAATGTAATTACTTTTTACTGTAATGGAGCAGTGTAATAAATTGCAGTATAAATTCTTATATGAATGTTACAGTTACTTTTATTATAAATCTGTAGATGCATGTGTGATTACTGTGTGTATTTCCCATGATTGGCTATTTCATTCTAACTGAAAATGTTTCCTTTTCAGCATGGTACAGATACATATGGATATTTTTAAATAAAGAAAAAAAGAGACAGATTACTTTCTCTCCAGGAAGTAATCATTATGATCTGAGAGCAGTTTACTTTATTTGGTAGTTCTTTGATGAGTTCACAGAAATATGTCTTTTGGGACAGTAGATTGTAGAAATGCAGATTAAAGGATGAATAGTCAGGGTTAATATGAAACAGGTCATAGTCAAACTTGAACTGTGTAAAGACTTATAGAGAATCATGCAAATATGACTTACAACTAACAGTACAATGACTCTGTTGTTGCAGAGCGCGCAGACTCAGCCTCAGTGGTTAAAGGGTCCTGGAGACCTTGGTGGAACTTCTAATGTTCATATCTGGTATGAATATATGCTTATCTGTTCAAGCAGTTTAGTAATCTTGAATGTTTTTACCAACAGAGTTTTGCCAATTGGGTGAGGGGATAATTCACGATAGATCATGAACTTGTGCATTGACACCTCAGGACTCACGCTTTGCTGTAGTTGAGGATGAAGTCTACACCCTTCTCGCTGTCAAACTGTATATCTCGTGGGAGTTCCTTATGGGTTTTAGCATCAATGCTCATTGGAAACCCGGGATGCCATTCCTTCCATCTTGAACAAGAAATATAATTTTTCAGCGGCAGTTATACTTGCACTGAGTTTTGGACAAATTCAGCTAAGAAGAGCACATATAATTATACTAGATTAAGGATCAATAGTTTATATTAAATGTGATGTAGTTAATCGTTTATTCTGGAGAGTCGGAATACATTTGAAAAGGTTAAACAAATTTCTGATCAGTTTCTGATGAGGTTCAGAGTACTGCAGGTCAAACCTGTATGTCTTTTGTCTGATTTCCAGCTCTTTGCGTCTGTGCTGTTTCGCCACCATGGTTTTGTCATGCTGTGGCAATCGAGCTGCAAAACACACATGGAGAAAGCAAACAGTGTCATTACCTTCTTTTAGCAGTTGAGAATGCAACAAATTGTTGCATTGACATGTAAAATATTACAAAACTTCTAATAGGAGCGAGCCTCAATATATATCATATTCTGCTTATTTTTGTCCACAGTTCTATTTGTCTCCTGAATATTTTGACACACCCAAACTTTGTTTCACTTGCAGCTGATAACTAAAAACGCATATCATTTGTTTCAGCTTGCCTAGATTATGAAATATATAAAATACATTTCATACAAAATATATTATAAAAGAGATTAAATGTACATATTAAAACTGTCTATTTGAGCATAGTATCATTTATTTTCAGTTTATCCCGTTATATATGGGATATATTCATTCAAATCAGTCACAACGAACAGAGCCCACCTCGACCATCTCGCAGGATCAACTCTTTGTCGTCCACCACCCATCGAAAGCAGGGAAACTCGATGTAATCTCCGAACGGTGTCTTGACAGTGATATATTTACAGTACCAGTCATCGTGCATCCAGTATTTCTTCTTTTCGATCTTCAAGAGCTCAAGTTCACCAAGGTTCTCCCCCACAGTGATGTCATATGAGTCCACCTTGGATTAAAGTAGTGTAATTTAAATGAAAAAGTTGGCCTGTGACTATACTACTAGTGGCCTACCTTCATGAACGTGTGCACTCATATTATCTGATGGAATGTTTGTAGACCCCTGTAGAGTTTTAGGTTGGAGACGATACAGTTTGCATTAGGCTGCCGGAATTAACCGTAAAATTACCCTTAACATCACAACAAATTGTCACAGGGAGTACAAAATTGGATTAAGAACTGAATTCCATTTAGAAATCATAGGCTAGGGAATGTTTTAAAAAGGTTATTCAATAGAACTTGCACATTTTCCTACTGAACCTAAGCGAGCCCTTATAAAAACAGAATACCAGATCACTAGACAACAATAAACCTTTTGCTAGATTATATATTTGATATATTTTAAGGGACATTTAAAAAGTTAAAAATGTCCAAATTGTTTTTACAATTAGCAACAAAAACATGTAACATGTTTTGTGCAGTTGCTTCAGTACCACAACTTTCATAGACTTCTTTCCAAATGTAAAGATTATCTGTTTGTGGCTCGATATGTTTAGTCTGTCTTTTAATGCTCTTAACTCAACACCTTTCCATTCTTTCAGTTTTAGGACGAATTTGCATGAAAGTTTGAAGTTGTGTGGAGGTTCTTTAATCTTATTTTCAACTTCTTTACAATCATATATCATTTGCATAAATGTTTTTTAAAGAATCATAAATTTGATGATTATTCAGGGAACCAAATAGGGCTCATCTGATAGGGATTCATTCATTCATCACAGATGGATTTGACTGCTGTAACACAAAATCCTGGAAATTATCAGATGAGTGTGTCCAAGCATGCAAATCATCAAGTGTGCTTGGACTGAAGCTTTCCAGAACAAGAATGAATGATATTTGTTCTATGGCATAAAATGTACCCTTTCTGGTACCTCTCTCTTTTAAAAGGGCAGATGGATACTTTCTTAGACACAAAACTGCTAATATATGAAAGATCTTACCGCTCCTCTTTCAAAGTCGTTATAAAGGGGTTTATCCAGGAGAGTTCTCTCACTGCAGCCCTCTGTCCCCACCAAGGTCACGTAGATGTAATCATCTGTACCAGCAAACCACTGGCTTCCAGTCGCAACAGTCACTGTGTAGCTGGGCATCCTGCTCTTACAAGAGGACAAAGATCTGTTTCCCCACTTCTAACTTCTGCAGTTCGTGACTAAATGCATTTCCCCTTCTCTACTGCACACACATAAATGTGAAGGCAGGCACACCCACATACACACTCAGACACACTGATGTCTACCACATGCAAATGCATTATGACGCTGATCTGGATAAGATAAATGACACTGTAGGGGATTTTTCTTGCTGCAGTTATTTGGTGTGAGTTAGTTGGTGTAAGGGTAGAGGATGCAGAAGATAGGACTAGGTGGAGACAGATGATTCGCTGTGGCCACCCCTGAAGGGAAAAGCCGAAAGAGGAAGAAGTTAATTGGTGTGAGTTAATTGGGAGATGAGTGTTCAACCACACTGTTCAGTTGAGGCTCACCATCTCTGATTAGCTGAAAAACCAGATGAAGCTGCACTTAACAGAAACACAATTACTTTTCTTCAACAACTTTTTTTTCCACAAGCACGTCTGTAGGTCTATTCACATGCATAAACAGCACAGAGTCAGAACTGTACATTGAGTACTGTCACACTAGTGAGTAGATGGAATGATATGAGCTTTGTGAGATTAGGTTGTGTCCTAAAGTTTCAATGTGTACAGGAGACACATATTCATTATATTTTCCGCATGCCAAACCACAAACAGTACTCTGTGTGCAACTTATTTCCTAGCCAAATAAGCCACTGCTTCATGCAGCATATACAAACCAGAGGGGGGCCATGCAAATATGGCACAAACTAGACTGTATGCTCTCCCAGTTCTAAATGTAAGAAGGAAATTTGGACTAGAATCTGTTTACAAAGGTGGTTCCCACCCATGGTCAAATGATGCATATTGAATTGCAGAATTTTCTGTATGAATGACCTAAAGCAATATCAGATATTCATCAGTTCTGTTTATAGACCTAAAAGCCAATAAAGAGAACTCAATTAAACAAACAAGCTAGCAATATTAAAATTGATCCAATCTCACATAGCTTTCGGCATGTGGTGTAACCCTCTTGTGCAGCAATAACTCCAAAGAAACATTTCCAGTCACTGTTGATCAGTCCTGCATATTGACATTGGAAGAATGTTATCCTTTTCTTCCAGATCTGACATGTTGATGGGTTTCCAAACATGAACTTCTTCCACAACATCCATATTGTGTTAAGGTAAAGATATTAACTTAGCCATTCCAAAACATTAACTTCATTCTTTTTTAACCATGCTTTGGAAGAATAACTTGTGTACTTAGGTTTTCCTATTTGCTGGTCCAATTCAGAATGAGTTGCTACCTGTGCTACATGACAATAATGTGAAGTTGTCCCGGTGCAGATGCAGCAAAACAAGTCAAAATACCAGGTTACACCAATGTGATAATGGTCCTTATGCTGGAATGCAGTTTTTTTCCTTTCTATTTAAAACATTGCTCTTGGAATGATATTTGTTCGTCAATCATTGGGTAGAGTAACAATGGTCTGGCATTTTCTTTATTCATACCCAGGCTGTCTGATTGTTGAGCAGTGGACTTCAACCACTTTAGAAATTACATTGTAAACTTTCCTGCTGGACCTTGCATTCATGGGTTTTAAATATTACTTTCACACATTCCACCAACCTTGATTCAGACAAAGTACAGCCCTTCCTGGCAACTATATTTACCAATGGGAGTGGCTTCTTTCAGCAGGATACTGACACTCAGAAAATCAAATGTTTAGAAATGGTTGGGAAAAACATGACAAAGACATTGTGTTAAACTCCGGACTACCTAAATGTAAATTGGAGCATATGTGGCACATGCTGGACAAATCAGATTGATTCATCGAGGCTCCAACCTCACAACTTACAGATCCAAAAAGGTGCCTCATATCACAGCACACCTTTTGAACTCTTGTGAAAACCATGCTTCAGTAGGTCAGAGCTGTATTACACAATATTAGGTAAGTAATTTTAATGTTAACGTTGACTAGTTAGTAGCTTCCCAGTAGCTTACTGTCATGACCGTATGCACTCAAATTAGCTGATGGAAAGCTTCTAACACCCCTGTGGACTTTTCGGGTGGAGATGATACATTTTGCCTTGAATTAGGCTACAAGAATTAACCGTCAAACATCACAACAAATTGTCACAGGGAGTGCAATGTTACACCATGAAGTCACACATCATTGTGCAACACTTTTGCCGAGTAAGAACGGACATTGGAAATATGCAAACTTGGGACCTCTCAAAGTTTTTATTAGAGGAAAAGGGGCTCCATGCTCTAAAATTGTGGTCAGAGCTATTAACCATCTGGAAAATATGTTCCACATAATTTTCAAATCTGTTTAATGAACAATAGTGGCTGATATTGCTGCTTTGATTACAGTTGTACATATTTAGAAAGTTTCTTTATTTGTACCATGTTTTCCTTTTAAGAACAGTAAAGATTAAACATTAAATGAAAATACTACAATTATGCATCAAACATTTATTACAGTTCTAATCTTCACTCAACTGCTCACACTCCTAGCTGTCTTAGACAGCTTCATGAGGACAAACATCTGAAATATTCTAACAGGCCTGAAGAAGATCCACATTGCTTGCTGTCATAGAAACAAATTTATAAGAATACGGCACAATAATACATTCAGTCAGGTGAGTCCAAACTGCTCTTGTGTGTGAAATGAATAGGCATGCCCAAAAATCCATGTCCAAATGAATAGTCCATAACTGTCTTAGACATTAGAGTCAAAGAAACCACACCAGGTCATGTTTTAAACAAACAGAAAGAGACATTTAATTTGTGTAAGCACTGGACAGACAAGAAATGATGAGAAGTACAAAAAGTCATTTTCGTTGATCAGTAGTAAAATGTGTCTGACAAATTATATACCATTCAACTGCATTGTTTTTACACAAATAAAATACACAGAGATAAATAATGCTAAAATTTCTCACAATCTTTTCAACACACAAGCATGACAGACATTTCCCTTATTCTCCCAAACCCAGCAAGTGCAATCTCACTGAGATGATTTGATTGACATGTTTGACTGATTAAGATAAGCATGTTAAGATTTTCCCATGTATATGAATCGTGTGACCAATCAAACAAGGCTTTTTGACAAATGTGATGAATCTGCAAGAGTAAACATTCCTTTCATTCACTCATTCAACAGACAATCATGTTATAGGGAGCCTCAACTAAAGGCAAAGGCATGTATAGTGCATAAAGGACAGCAGTACTGGGTTCTGTAGGGCAAACTGCGATTTCCATGCAAGACTGCCACCATGTGGCAACAAAGATGATAACTATGTCCCATAACCGTTTCACCCATATTTTACTGATTCTGAACAGAATGACAGTCTGCCTCCTAGTTTAAGACATCAGCTATTTTAATGAATTCTCTGCACTACAGGAAAAAATCAAACAGGTGGTAGTGGTTTAAATATAATCAATACAAAATAACTGACCGATTCCTACATCTGCCAAGGCAAATGTGTTTTTTTAATCTACCGTTCACCCTATCTGGTTCACCCTCTTATAGGGTAAATACAGTTTCTAAAAAATAAACAAAAAAAAAATAGCTTCTAACAAAAAATGATTGCACATCAGCTCAGTTCTACTAAATGTGCTTTAAAATAAAGAGATCTTGTGAATATAGGTAGGATTATAACCTACCAGAAGCCAGCAAAATGGGACAAGCAATTGCAGGAGACATGTGAGCTGTGATTATGAGTAAAGATAATACTGTTACAGAATCATACCAGGCTTCTCTCAGCCTTTCATTCAGATGCTGTGGGGGTGGAAGGGGTTGGGATTTCCAGTGAAATATCTGACTAGTTTTTCGGATCAAACATGAACTTTGATCTTGACATTGACTTGCACTTGATCACAAATATCCCATTCATGTTCAGAATGGATCACAGCTGCAAAATGCCATCATGTAATGAATAGTAGACATACTGAACAGCCAAAGAAGGATCTATATTGCGTCACTTGTTTTGCTTGCCCAAAACATCTTAGAAACTCACTGACAGGCTAAGGCAGATTGTTCATGGCAACCAGTGTTGGGTCATAATCATTTCCACTGATGACTGCTGCAGGGGATTACCCAAATACTCATGTAGTGTGTTGCTGAGACATTGCCCTAAGCCTCAAGTCATGCTGGGGAGTCATGAGAGGCGTTCACTGATTGCCAATGCTGGCAGTGCTGCTGTGATGCTCCCAGTAGCTGTATGGCAACTATTTTCTTGGTGAAAAACTGGTGATCAACTGCTGTGGCTCTAGTTCAAGTGAAGGAGTTGCTTCATAAACTCATACGTGGTGAAGGCCATAGCTTGGGATGGTATACAGCGGATGTAGTTGAGGGAAAGCCCACGGTAAAGTCCTTTTTTAATCCCGTACTGGCTGTACACATGCTTGAGAGTCTTCGTCAGGCTACTGCTCAAAAGAAAAAAAAAGAACAAAACAAAAGCATCTCAGATCACAGGTTAGGAGTGTTAAACTGTATATATACTGTACATTCCATAAACCTCTACTTTTTCCTCAAATTTTCTCATATTTTGAAGCCTGCAACTAACAATACAGTGCGGCTAATAAATTTGGGGGGTTTTTTCATGACGGCAAAAACATTTTGCCTCGTAACCAGACCTGGCGCCAGACACAGATTTGCGGACGGACCTTTGGCAAGGGACACATTTTATAGGCTCGTTTCAGGTTGATATGTTTTTTGCACAACTCAGCCTCATCTGTGATGAGTGTTTAGGAAGCTCAAATTCCCAGACCAATCCCAGGCGGCTCATATTCCCAGGGCGAGCCCAAGTGAGTCCAGGGGCAGGCACGGCCCGCTAAGGCCCGCCCATGATGAAGATAAGGAAGATGAAGATGGCGATTAATTACTTTTCCTGGTAGGCTTCAGTATGTATACCATGTATATTTTTACCGGGCGTTAGGAGATTCAGTAAAAAAGCATAAGCAACATTTACATTTATGGCATTTAACAGACGCCGTTGTATCCAAAGCGACTTCCATTCCCTAACTACAGGGGACAGTCTACCTGGAGCAATTTAGGATTAAGGGTCTTGCTCAGGGACCCAGTGGTGGTGCTGGGGGTAGGATTTGAACCCAGGACCTCATGGGCCAGAGGCATGTGTCCTACCCACTGAGCTACCTCCAACATAATTTGTGGTTACTGATACGTACTGTACTTAAAAGTGGCCGTGTTACAGACACTGTTTATTGCACATGGTTTTATTTTTTGATGTTACCACAATGTTTAAAAGTAAAAAAAATCTGTGCAGATATCTCATATTACAACGTCAGACACATGCGGCTTATAATCTGGTGAGGCTTGTACAAGTACAAATTTGATTTTCTTTCTAAAATTAGAGCATGCGGCTTTTAATCAGGTGTGCTCTGTAGTCTGGAATTTACGGTACTTGTCTAAAATAAAAGTGGAGTGAAGTGGCCCCTGATACTCACACATGAACACAACACACCACACAGTCTGAGCAATGCGTATTTCTTTCTCTGCATTTAACCTATTCACCAAGTGAAGCAGTGGGAAGAACCTGGGGAGCAGAGTGCCTTGCTCAAGGGTGCTTCAGTGTTGCCACTGGCGGTCCTGGGAATAGAACCCATGACCCTCTGATCACAGGGACAACTTCCTACGCATCAGGCCACCAACTGTAGCAGTGACGGACACAAGGGCAGCGCCCCATTTAGTTAGCTGCATGTGGGGGATACAAGTCTTGATTTATTTTTTATTATTTAGGAAATTAACAGTGTCCATCCTTACACTACTATGGAGACCAATTAATAATTGTCATCTTTTGTTTATTTGCTGCAGTCCTTCTATGTCACACAGGACTTTTTGAACTGCAGCTGCAGACATGAGTCATACAAACAGCATCTGGATCCTGATTGGTCAGATGCATCACACTGGCTGTATTTACTTGAATACAACTTCAGAACTCTCAACTTCCTGATATCACATGTCCCTAAATCCAACATGACAGGTCATGGATGTCTGACAGGACCAACATATCTCTCAGAAAATGTGTCCTTGTTGTATGCTGCTGCGAAACTCAAATGATGGAAGCTAGCTTTAAACTGCTCCAGAATAAGAAATACAGTATAATGAACAAATATTAAAGGGAAAAGGCATTCTAGAACAGTGGGGCAAGGGAAGTCCTTTCTAGAACATTGTAAAAATGGGAAGAACATTTTAAAACAACCTGAAAGGGGAAATACTCTAGAAAAGTGTGAAAGCAGAAGGACATGTCAAGACAGGGCCAAAGCATGCAATACTGCACAGCTGAAAATTAAACAATGCCACTTACAGACATTTGTCAGAGTCAGGGAGCACTGCTCCTAACTGCATTCTCCTCCGAGCAACATCTAGAGGATATCTAGCTCAACAAGGCAGAGAGAAAAAAAACAATAAGACTTGTGCAGTTCTTACATTTTCAATGCACAGTATTATTTTGTTGCAAAACATTGCCTTGGTTCAGAGACAGGACTACGCTAGTTCAGATAGAATCACAAATTGTGATGCATATTTTTTATTCAAATATCCTGATTTCTGCAGACAGAGCAAGCTGATGGATAACAAATAAAAAGGGGTAGTGAATGAAAATGATTAGTGTGCCTCAGTAATCCGAGTTTCAGCATTCTTAGACTAAACTGGGTCAACCAAAATCTTTCAACAATGTATATTTATAACATCATTACTACTTGATTTCTTTAGAAAACTCTGTGCGACCTTTATATTCTAAGGGCCATGCACTATTTACAGCAAGGGTGCAATTGTTCTGGCTCTATGTGTGTCCATGTCTAATTTTCGGAGGATAAGAGCTTATCAAATCAAATGAATATTTACTGAAATATCAGAGGCTTCGCTCTGTGTAACAACATTTATTATATAAAAATAAATATACATTTATAAAACTGATGGAAAAAAAACTTTGGACTGAAGATGACTAAAACTGAGCCTTTACTTACTTTACACAAAAACTGCCACAGTGAAATAAAAAGTATATGAGTACTGGGAACCACACAAATCAAAACATTTCATCTCTAACTCACGATATAGTTTGAGCGATGGCCCCAGCGACCCCTCCACACAGCAGGTTGACGTGAGTCTTAAGGACCAGGACATCAGGGTTATCCAGTGATGGCTTGCCCAGGAGCTCTGGGAAGTGAGCCAGCCCCAGGCTCTTCAGGGTTCCAAATGTGAAAAATGAAAATCCTGCAGAAGAAAAAGAACAGTGATTCACTCCCTCTAACCACATAGTTGTTGCATAGTTGTACTAAAATAGAAAAAATGGGAAAAAAGTAAACTAGTCACATAGAAATGCTTTACCTGCGTAGGGTGCCATGCCAATGATGGTAGGAGTTAAACCACGGTAGAATCCAGAAATGCCACCCTCCTTTAAAGACAAAAAACAGTGCTGTAAAATGAGGACAAAGGCCTGCAATTCTCAATCAAACTCATTTCTCTTACAAGGTTGAGTGACATGGCAAAAACATTACATGGTAATACATGATAGTCATAATTTAACAGGTTAGAAGAGAGAGAATAAAACACAATATTACATGTTGAACTAATAACTGGTAAAAGCAAATGAACAAAGAAAAACAATCTAATAATTAGTGAAAGAAATTGAATATTTTAAATATAACCATACACTGCAAAAACACCTAATCTAACAATGACTTGCAATCTTATTTCTGGAATAAAACTCTTCTTGATCTTTTTTTGAGAATAATATACTCTATAAGCACAATTATTTTTTCCTATTTCTAGAAACAAATGGCTAGAAACAAGTGAAATGATCTGTCAGTGCATTAAGATATTTACACTTGGTAAGATTTCTTGAAATCTTTCTCAAAACAAGATCAAGAAAACTTTTACGCTAGAGATAAGATCAGACGTTTTGCAGTGTAATGGGCTGATCAGCGAGCAGATATTTGTTTCTATGTAGTTTATGCAGTTACTGCACATTGCTTTCTACTTGTTGTTTATCATTTTTAATCAAACTTATAGCTTTTCACTGATCTTGAAGAACCCATGACAATACCCCTGATATATGTCAAGTAAAATGATACACACTTTACATACGTTAAAGCAATTTATCATGCTAATGGCACACCACTTTATTTTCCCACACAGACCCCTGTACCTTCAAGTAGATGGTCTGAAAGGCGTTTCCTATGCCAGTGTAGCGATGCTCCCCTGTCACCTGAAATGCCAGGCGTGCGCGGATAACATCGAGCGGATACGTGCAAATGACTGCAGTCATTCCTGTGGAGGAAATGAAGGACCCTTTCTCATCTTACTCATCTTTCTCATCTTTTTAGTACAGGTATGTAAATATAGGTTTTTTTCTGTGACATGACCCAGCAGAGATTAAATTTTCCAGCAGAATTCAAACTAAATTCGTTGTTGTTAACAGCTTGATTAGTATTGTAAATGAGCTAGAACATTAAAGCCTGCAGAGTTGTATTTGGCATCTCACACATGCCTGAATTAGGTGGATGGTGAGGGTAATCTACATACCTGCCATAGATCCAGCCATAAGCCGATGAATGTGCCCAGATATGCCAAGCTGTGTACTAAGGAACTACATTTGAAAACATTTGAAAATGTTACCACAGTGAAGATTTTGAATATAATACTTTATATTCTTGCATTATATATTAAAGAAACATACTTTCCTATAGTTGTCAAAGGCCATAAACTGAATGGCTCCATATGGGAATATTCTGACCATCATCGCTCCATTCCCCTTGTACAGTCCGAGGTAGCCTTCTTTTTTTGGCACAGCCCTGAGTGTCGCAAGCACACCTACAAAGTGTGGAGATTTGCTGAGCCACGCATCAAGTGTTACATTTTCAAATGCTTATAAATATATTTGAATTTTAAAAATCGTGTTCTACTTCACTTTTCACTCTTTAAAAATATTTTTAATTCACTGGATGTTTCTGAGAGTAACTTTGTTTGTAAATGAAAAGTACAGGTTAATTTTTTTTTTTTTAACTACAAACTGTGTAAAGCTTACATATCAAATGAAGGCGTTTTCCTCCAGCCTAAAGAGAAGAACCTAATGAACCGATGAGGAACCAGAAATAAGATACAACTTACCTAAATGTTTGTAATGAGGATTGTGAGCTTGAAGTAAAATTTTCACTCTGTCTAGAGGTGCAATGGTGGTCTTGGCACAGCATCCTGCTACGCCTATATGAATAAAACCACGACACGTGATGTCAACTACATAATGTTTGGATGTTTCAGCTCAGGAGGGCACTCAGACACTAAAATCATAAGGAGAGCAGGGTTCTGCAGCGTGAAAACTAAGGAACAGTCATCTTAAACTCATAAGCAGTAACTTAGGCATCTCTAATTTAAGCACAGCATTAAAGTCATCTTTTTTATGACAAAGTATCAACATTAAAAAGGCAATGCTGATATCAAACACATTATACTATCACCATGTTTGGCGTCACCTATTATTATCCTCATAACCATTTACACTGACACAATGCATGTAAAGTGAAGGCAGAAATACAATAAAATCTCTCAAGATCCCACAGACCTCCCAGTACTACAGAAACACCAGTGATATCAGGGCCTGCTCATATATCACTGATGAACAAGTTTTTAAAGTCATTAATAACATCTTTTTTGTCCAGTAAGAAGTCACAGCTACCTCCTGCTACAAAGGACCTGAGCCAGTAGTAGTAGTCCCTCTGAACAGGACCTGGAACTCGCGGCTGACCAGCTGAGGATACGGACGCCTCCACTGCCATGCTGTCTCTCTCAGGACTCCACTGCAGCCATGTCTTCAAAGCACTCTGAAATGACAAAACTATATTTGAATAACAAGCTTCCACTAGCTCTTCAGAGCTATAATTTCATCACATTAACTGACCAAAATGAGTGCTCGTTTTAATGAACAAATGCTTATATGATATATATTTCCTTGGTCTTTGTGAGGGTCAAAAGTCATTACATGAAGTAAAGGTATTAAAAGAAGTCTGTCCCTCCTTTGCTGGAGACAGAGCTTTGCTGCAGGAAGGCTCTACACTAGATATTGGAACAATGCAGTGAGGATTTGATTGCACTCAGGATTAGTGAGGTCAGGAACTCCTACTGGGTTAGTTCCGGATGACAAACACCATTCAAACCAAAGGTTGGCATTGGCAATCCATTACTCAAGACAACAGAATGTTTAGTATAGTGCTGGAGGGATTTATACCCCTCTAGCTGAGGCTTGGAATTGGACACAGTGATCTTAAATTTGTGTGCAGCACCTACAACAGGGCTTCTCCTGGAAATACATGGAGTGTTTGTGGCCGCAGGAGAACAAGCTCTCTGTGATAAGAAATCCTGTGTATTAATGAAATCGTAGGCGTATCCAACATAAGGTTCAATTCCACTCCCTGTCCCAGCTCTGACACATTTGTCTACTTGTAAAGCACTGATCTAAACTCTGTATCTATGACTGTGTATCTCTATATGTGCAATTTTGTCTATGTATATTCATGTATAATTTATTTTGTGTGGTATCTAGAATGAGTTTGTAGCAGTGGTTTAAACCGATTAATGGATAATTAGTTTTGTGAATTAAACAGGTGTGAATTAAGTGCAAATTAAATAGGTGCAGCTTAAGTTGGCTTCTCAGAAGCGTTTTTTTTTATTATTATTGGCTTCTAATGTGTAGAATGTGTACCGTTATCATACCCATATGACATATTTTTCTCAAACATTTTATATTGGACCACAAGCACAAGACTCACTGGCATTGCAGTGTCTTAATACTTTTGTCCATAAAATGTAGCTCAGTTTCTTATTTTTTTGGTCTACAAGACAGGTTAAA
>JBBKCR010000141.1:10487514-10492514 GCA_037577295.1 Ladigesia roloffi | reverse complement strand
TGGCCAGTTGCTCAGCACCAAGCTGTAGCAAGATACCAGTTGCAATAAGCAGCAGAGCGAAGGCCCATACAAATGCACCTTTCAGCACCACGCCTGACACACCGCCGCTGCTGTCAAAGACGGCTGTGTGGATCATCCAGCATCCGCCTTGTAAGGACTTTCAGCGATTGTGTAGGCCCAAACGTGCGGTCAAAATTTATTCCGCTGGACATTGATTGGCCCACTGCAAGACAAGGTCATTCCACACAAACACGGTTTCTGCTCGAGTGGTTTCAGACATGGCTCTCACCTCTCAGACACGATTGTTATTTAATGGACCAAGTGCATATCAAAATCTCACCATCTAACTAAATGGCCTAATTATATCACCCTCTCATAATGTAGCTTGCTCCCACCTTTCACAGACCAGTATAATGGCAAATGCAATTAAAATTATTGACAAGCAATGTCCAGTTTGGATGAAATGTGTGAAAATGTCAAAGACAAATGTTCAAAAAAGGATGAAATGAGATTAGCTGAAGTTTGTCAAGGGATGAAAATGCAAAGTTTAGCCCAGAAATTTTACAAAATGCCACCTGTTAATGAGCCAGAAGCATACAATATTTTAGAATATAAATATGTAAATTTGACAAATGTAATTTTGCTACATCAATGCCACTATTACTACTACTACTACTACTACTGCTACTACTATTACTACTACTACTACTACTACTACTACTACTACTACTACTAATAATAATAATAATAATAATAATTAGTAGTAGTAGTAGTAGGAGGAGGAGGAGGAGGAGGAGCAGGATGAGGAGTAGTTGTTGCAGTGGTAGTAGTAAACGTAGTAACAAACACATAACAATTAGCATACTATACTGTAATTTTCTGCACTGCAAAACTATTCACAAAATGCATCAATGCTAGCCTACACCTTCTTAATTAATGGTTGCATTAGAAGCTTACATGAGCTAGCCTAGCCCAGGGCAAGCACATTTCTCAATTTAAAATCTCCTCTTTGTTTCATCAAGTAGGATTATCGTCCTTTCAGACACATACACATCACACAGTGAAACAAAGCAACATTCCTCCAGGACAAAGGAGCAACAAAAAACCCCTAAAAACAGAAACAGCACAAAACTACATGCAGGCCACTTGTGTAATGGAAGTCTTGAGTCATGAGTCAAAGTCAGGGAGAGTGTGAAATTATGTTAGTTAGTCTTAGACTTCTTTTGGATATAGACAACTAGACATGGATATACTTATAGAAGAATTACAAACAAACAAATAAATAAACACGGGTGAAAATACATTTTTTGTATGTGTGAGTGTGCTTAACCATACCCAGAAATCTCCCTGTACGTAGTCTTTCTTTCCAGTAGCCAGTTTGGCTAATCAGTCTTGCTAAATCAAAACTGGCATGCTGTATGTGGAATTTAACACACTTGGCACAGCGCTGCATACATAAGTCATGTAAATATCCAGAGCAGTTACTGCAATGACATGTCAGTTATGCAACCCCTCCCTCCCACTCTTCTGCTCAAGGCCATGCACAACCTATCATTTCTTGGGGCACATCTTCAGGAATATCAAGCCCATACCCTGTTCTTATCAGTTGCTGGCTCATGTTCTCGAGGTCGCTTGTCTCTGGGGCTGCTACAGAAGTCGATGAGGCGAAGACACCGGCAGCTTGATTGACCTTGTACTGAGTCTCAAAGCACACAGCTCCTCAACCAATCCTAGCAGGTGGACAAAATCCCCACCAGCCCACCACTGCTAACCCTGGTCAAGAATTCAGGAGACTTAAAAAGTCTCTCTAAAGGATTAGAAAAGCCGACAGAAAGCTGCAGCAAATGTCAGAACTACAGATGTCAGGACAGTCATGACGTATAGCCCATTAGAGCACCTGATCTTGGTTTGAAATGGAGTGATCCACATAGCAGAGCATCACAAAGGGAGAAAACTATGACCACTACAAGACTTGTCCTTAAGCAAGAAGCATTATCTTTATTATTTATGAATCATGGAAAATGACTCGGTAAGGAGAGTTCTTTCTAACCACATAATAAGACTCTGTGTAGGAGAACACCATTTAAAGTAAAGTGGCAAAGTGGCCCTTTATAGTCAACACAGCACATGGTGTGAACATTGTGAAATTCTTTATCTGCATTTAACCCATTCACCAAGTGAAGAAGTGGGCAGCCAGTGACTCAGCACCTGGGAAGCAGTGTGTGGGGATGGTATATGTATAAATAAATAAATCCATGTATTTATTTTATATGCAGCTCTGGATACAATAAGAGACCACTGCATCTTTATGGGTATGACAGCCATTCCATGCCATGCCTGTTAAATTCCTACACAAACACATCACTTATTCTTTATGAGCTAATGATTAGTGATCACCTGAATCAAATTTTATTTTATAAGGAAAAATATAAAAGCACTAATATAATCAACACTCTCTTTTTGCAATGTGACCATTTGGATGGCAACAATGCTAAAAGTATGTAAAAGATAATTATTGCCTTGTTTAAGAGTGAATAAGAGATTTGTTTCTGTATAAACTGCATCTTTAAACATAAAGGGCCCGATTTTCACGGTCAGTCGCGCATTGTCTGAAGTCAGAAGCACAGTTGTCTTTGCGGGAGGGGCCAGTGCAAAGTGCTATATTCCCCGTCGGAAAAATGAACAATGCGGCTGGCGCATAGTTCAAATGGGTTGCCTTAAATGAGCAAATTATACATGGGTGTGTTTTGGCCGTAGCATGCAATAAACCAATCAGCGTTCACTCACTCCCCCTTAGATCTCCGGGGATGGAAGGAATCCTCCCAAACCCTTTGCTAGGGGTGCTTATTGTAACAGCCCACCTATCCATTTTAAAAGAGTATATTTAGTGAAGTGTATATATGATTGTTATTGCACACATGATTTCGAAAGCACCATATAACAGTGCTAAAACTCAGTAATGAGACGTTTTCAATCAAATAAACATTGAATAAGAATCCTATTAAATAAGAATCGCTTAAACAAATCTGCATACAATGCCAGAGCGTTTTATAACTCCTGGAGGCTCGATCACGGGAGGGGTTTCCCAAAGCAGCAATCATTTTCCCCGAAAATGTTCTCGGTTCTAATTTCAAGTAAAATATTTTATAGGATAATTTTCTTTCTTATGATTTAGTTTAAACACGATTAACTGTCCATGTCGCTGTTACTTAGCCACAACCTCCTTGAAATAAGCAGCAGCATTAGCCACATGAAGTGGCTTCTTCTTGTGTCATGCTGTTCTCTGGCGTAGCGTAATACTGCCCCCACTGATAATAGTGTTGTACTGCAATGCAGAGGGAAGTTTAATTTTCAAATTGCAACTTTGTTTAATGTTTATTGTCAATAATGTGTTCATGGTCCGTATTTGTTGCAATGTTCAGTAGCCCCTACAATTGTGTTGTATGTGTAGCATCCTGCTTCAGTACAAAGACAATAAAGGAATATCTTATCTTTTCTTATCTTATTAAGCTACCAAGGTGACGCTGTTTCTGACCCTCCTTGTTTCCCTGTATTGACTGATGTATTGACTTTTTACAGCACTGTTTCAGACTGAAATGTTTGATGAGTCAGTATTGATCCTGGTTTGGTTCTCAGGCACACTAATCCGCCCTGTGCTGCTGCTGTGTCCGCAGGTGGAAGCCCTGAGGCTGCGTCTGGAGGAGAAGGAGTCCTTCTTGAACAAGAAGAGCAAGCAGCTGCAGGACGTGACGGACGAGAAAGGAACGCTGAGCGGAGAGATCCGGGACCTCAAGGACATGCTGGATGTCAAGGAGCGCAAGGTCAACATCCTGCAGAAGAAGGTCAGTGACCGAACCGGGGAGTGTTGCCGCAAATTGTGTCCAGATTAGTTTGTAGGCGATGTGCTGGATATGCGTTGTGTGTGATGGACTGGCACTGATGGGGGACAGAGTGAGTGATGTTACGTTGTGGGTGAAAATGTAGCGGTGTGTTTATACCGCAGCTCTGTGGCGTTATCTCGCTACGCCTCAGTGTGAGAGTGATGTCATTCAACTCAAACACCTCGTTGAACTATAAAAGGCCTGACGGAGACGTGTTCTCTCGTTACTCTGTCCGTCTCCAGTCTGGAATTGCGTCTCGCTTTGTGTTGCGTTTGGCGAGCTCCGGATTTTTGGGCCTGTTTGCGTCTGTTCCAGGATTCTGTTTGGCCTCTTAATCCTCGGCAGCGTTTGGTGTGCGCTGCGCTGGTCCGAGGCCGACCCTCTTTCTGTTTGTTTTGGGTTCTGTGTGCTCATTAACTGTCCTGGTTCTGGTCCAGACCTGGTCCCTGGAGACTAGAACTGTTTCCACATACAGTCCTCTTGAAAGGAACCGAACTCAGTCCTCTTTAAAGGAACTGAACTCAGTCCTCTAGAAGGAGTACAGAAAGTGGACCAGCGGAAAGAGAACTCAGGTCTGCTTCTGTTCACAGTGTGAGTTTGTTTGAAACGGAACTCAGTTCTCTTTCTGCTCCACTTCAGCTCAGATGGGTCTCGGTTCTGTTTCTGTTTGGGAATGTGTTTCTCCATAAGGGCAGATGGTTAAAAGCTTCTACACCTTTCACCAAGATCTAAACAAACATTATATTTAGGTCCTCTTTATTTATTTATTGAATCAATTATTAGTTTATTTATTGTGTTTTAAATGTGTAATTTTATTATCATTTACTGATTAGTGTGTATTTGTTTATTTCTTTTTTGCATGTTCTCTGTCATCTCATTTTTGCCTGAAGTAGAACGGAGTTGGTCTGAGATCATTTGGCGTGTTCTCATTTAAATAAAAAAATACAGAGAAATGCTGTTTTAACTGTGATGTTTGTTTTAATGGTGTTTTGTGTTTTAATGGCGTTGTGTGTTTTAACTGTGAGGTGTGTTTTAAAACGATAGTTCACCCCAAAATGAAAATCTGATGTTTATTTGCTTACCCCCAGGGCATCCAAGTCGACGGTGACTTTGTTTCCT
>JBBKCR010000141.1:10441456-10487363 GCA_037577295.1 Ladigesia roloffi | reverse complement strand
TAATTCAAATTAAGGTGTTTGGTGCATAAATTAAGGTAGAATTAAGAATATTTTAAGTACATTGTGTTTCATTGTGAGTAAGTCACACTGTGTACTAAACAAGACTGATCCACATTAAAGTAGAGCTGAATGCATTTTGAGGCTCCAGAGAACATTTGGAGATTTTTGATGACTTTTGGCATCTAATGTTAGTGATTTTAGCTCCAGTTCTAAACTAAAGCAGCAAAATCTGGTCTCCAAAAATGCCTCCACTGTTCAATCACATCAGTGGAACAGTGTGAATGTCTGATTTCTCACTAAACAATTCTTTTATTCTGGGCAGTTAGCAACATGCCCACTGATCTCTTCATACAGTATAAACATTCACTAGTCTGTATGCATTAATGTTTGTGCAAATTCGCCTACACCAAATGCACTGGAGAGACTAAAATCCCACACAGATTTCACACATGCACCCACACACAAAATGTACACTCACACACATGTACACACACACACACACACACACACATGTACACACACACATGGCCACTCCCCAAAAAAGTGCTGATCCCCCAGATTTCACACACCCAGCCAGATACATATACAAACACACTCACCCACATCTCACAGAGAGACTATAAATACACAAAGGGTCACGAAGTTCACTTCCTTTGTCAGGAACAAAGCAAGTAATCTGTCCATCACTGTTTCTTTCTGTCCAGTGGGGGACAAAAAAAACTTAACAGGCCCCCAAGATTCAAGATTCAAGTTTCTTTACTTCACATTAACACAGTTATATAGAATGTAGTGAAATAAGCCCCTGAATTGACCCATAGGACTGTTTAATTACGTTATTAAATGTAAATCAAAGAGAAATTTGGAAAGGCTATACTATGATAACAAAAATATACATAAAAAGCATAGTCCAAATAAACAAGCATTACAATAAGAAGTAAGAACTGTTCAGAGTGAAACCATAGAAAATTGTGAAAATCTAGACAAGTAAAATTCACACCACAATACAGAAACAAATGTGCTCTTTCCACACCACCAGTCAAAAACATAGAATCACTGACCATATTAACAATTTTATTATTTTAATGCAACAGTATCAACAGTATTAATGATTATATAAAAAATTATTAGAGAAAAAGCACTGTATAATAATAATAATACTGATGATGATGATGATGATGATTATTATTATTATTATTATTATTATTATTATTATTATTATTATTATTATTATTGTTATTATTATTATTCGTAGTAGTAGTATTACATTCGCTAACTCCGTGCTCAGACTCCGATCCGTGTTTTCCCGGCAGCCCGCGAGCCTCCATTAAAGAGCCGCTGTGTGTGAGAGGCAGGTCGTGTCTGGGACCTGCGCTGTGGCACTGGGCTGGCGGGTTAATGAGCTGTTTCACTCCGGGCCAGCATGTCGTTGTTACTGAGCGTAAGTTATAGTGTAGAGACTGGGTGTCTCTCTGTTGTGTCGGGTAACTACTGAACTTGCTGAAGCTCGGAGAAGTCTGGAGAGTGTGGCAGGGAATATGCGGGTGGACCGTCCGACTCTGTCAAGCGGGGAGTATTATTAGCAGCTCCGCCAGAGCAACTGGCTCCGGTATGTGAAGTATTTTAACTCACTGTAAAAGTGTACACGATCGTGGGACACGGCTAAACAGAATTGCATGTGTTATCTAGAGGGGCTTATATCTTTCTCCGCGACTGTTTTAAATGGTGCCACTTTAGGACAACCTAAAACTGGAGAAAGTGCTGGCACAGAACGGAGCAGGGAAACACCTTGCTTCGTAGTCCTTGCTAACGGCACTAACTACGACTTCTACTAACTACAAAAACCGAATTGTCGTCTCCGATAGGGTTTAAACCCCCTATTACCTTTATAGCCAAGCGTTATAATATACTATAACTTATTTGAAACTGCATGGATCTCCACGCCTGGAGTGGATTCTGCCACACACTAGGGCGTGATGTTTAAAGCATGGATTGTTGATAAGACCTTTTGTTCCCTCTTTAACCATTAAAGTCATTTATTTACATTTTTTGGTAAATGAGTGGTGGGTTTCATTCCATTTTACTCCACCAATACTACGACTAGTGTATTGTATGCGTTGTTAATACATTGTAACAAATTAGTTGTTACAAATGTACTCACATACGTTGCAACTAATAGTAGCGCAAATCAGGAGTAGCACTTTAGTGCAGCACAGTTATAGACTTGAATATGAAATGTTAATTAACATTTCCCATCTATGATGATAGCAAGAATTAGATCAATTATATGTGTAATTGTTTTTACAGGTATGCTCTTTGGAAGCCTCTAATGAAGTGCTAATATTTTATTTGATTGGTCCTGACGCTGAAAAGGAATTCCCAAATGCTATTTTTTTGGAAATATTCAAGCTGAGAATTTGTTTCCCATGCCTGCTGACCTATCACTTAACCCCTTTTATTTTCATCAAGCTCAGCTATGCCTCATAGTCCTAAACTGCCAAAGAAGGTGCACCCAACAACGAAGCGAAATGTTAGGAAATTGAAGACGTTCACTGAAAAAAGGCGAGCAGCAAATGCAAAACATCCCAAGACTCCAGTCACACGTGCGAGGCAAGCAAAGACCACTGCAAAGAAACAAGCAACAAAACAGGCAAGTGCTGTTAGCAGGCCTGCCAAGAAATCACCCCGGGGAAGAGCAAGCAGGACCAAGCCCATATCAACCTTAACAGAATCCATCAGACCTAGGCAAACGCGCAGCTCTCTGACAAGACTTGTCCAGACTGCAGACCTCAGGGGAAGGAAGAGGTCCTTTCGAGGCAGTCCGTTGTCCCAAAGAGCCTCACAGGAAGTGAAGCCTCCATGTAGGGTGGCCAAAACCCGAGGGAGAGGTCAGCAGGCTTGGGAACAAGATTCACCAAAAAACACAGAACATAGTGGCCGTGATTCTGATGACCAACAAATTAAAGTTAATAATGGACCTGTTAACGTGAGCTCTGAGGAAACAGTAGAAGAGGAGCACCAAGAACCACTTGTTTACAAGACTGCTGCTTTAGAGGAGGAGGAGAAAGTTGAGGTCTCTGAAGACAAGGCACAAAATGAAAATAGTCCTTTGCCTGCTGAGTCCACTGAGAAGCCAAGCACGGGTGATGAGTCGGGTGATTTGTGTGTGAAAGAGCATAACTCAGCCACTGAAGTGGACTCTGTTTGTACACTTGATACCTCAGAGTCTACAGAACATTCTCAGCCAACGTCAGGTGACGTTGCCCCTCAAAGTACTGTGGAAGACTCTTCTCAGAAGGATGCGTCTACAGCATCTGGCTTGTGTGAACATCCCAAAGAATCACCAGCACTTCAGGAAGCCCCAGATTTTGGCCAGTCTGAGGACAGAGGGCCTGACAATACCGTAGATTTGAAGACCAAAGATGAAGATTACAGTGATGAATTGTCCATCAAGAATGAAGGAGCATTATCCCTTTTGTCTCTGAGCACAGGTGTTTATGGCGTCTCTCTGTCCGGTCTGGAAGCTGGACCTCAGAGAGTAGTGTCTCTTGACAGCAGAGTGTCCAACAGCACAGACAGCACCCGGTTCTCGTTTGAAACAGAGTCAGAGGCAGGGAGTTTAGAGCTGCCCCTGGAGCACAGGGCCACCGTCACTTCTCCGCTGCTGGAGACAGACATACAACAGCGCTTACTGAAAGCTCAGGAGAGAAGAGAGAGGAAGAAGAGGAGTAGATGCGGTGCCTGCGGGCCGTGTCTCCTCAAGGTCAACTGTGGGCAGTGTAGCTGCTGCTTGAATCGAAAGACTGGTCATCAGATCTGCAAGCTCAGGAAATGCGTGGAGCTGAAGAAAAGACCTTCGCAAACCACAGCTGAAGAGGTAGGCCACCTGACAACACTTCAACCGCTTTTTCGGTTCTTCATTGATAGTGAAACTGAAACTGTTCCTTGGTGTTAAAGTACTGTACTAGTCATAGTTGTAAAAATTACACATTAGATCCATATTTTCCATTCACTGAACATCAAAAGTTTGGGAAAGTTTACACGAAGGCATGCTTTAGTTGTGCAGTAACTTAACATATATCTGCTGATATTTTACCTGTAATACATATGTGGAGGAAGATAATCTTCCTCAGAATGACTCCAGTGAGCCATTAATTGGTAACATTAAAGACATAGTCTTTTATTTTAAACATCTTGGAAGAAACTAGGTGTTCCGAAATTTTGATGGCTAGTGTTTTGTAGCGCACTTTGACTATCCGGCAGAGGCAAAAAGGAGCACAAGCTTTTAATTAGAAAAACAAAGGATGCCTCTTATTACTAACACTTGGGCATGGGAAACACATGGGGTGTAATAGATCCTTAAGCACATTTATTGTGGAGCTACTGCTTGAGAATGCACGCTGCTGCATTCTTGGTTTTGTGTGACTGTTAGCAGCACTGTGAGCTGAATGGGAAACCCCGATCACATGAGATTCTGTCAGTTTAGCACGTGGAGTATGTGTGTCTTTGCTTGCATGTATGTGAATGAAGGCCACCATGTGCTAAGACGACGTCTTCACAGCTTCCTGCCTTGCTTGTTGATTGAGAAAGACGTAGTGTGTAGTTTAGATTCTGAGCTGAAAGTGGTACTATTTAGAGCAAGTCCTGTCATGTGAAACTCACCCTAAAGCAAATGTGAGAGAGCCTCACAACCTGTGTGAGTTAATGTGTAGGCTCGTAGATGAAGGTAAGCATTGGTGTGTCTCTTGTTTCTATATAGGGAGAGAGAGATAGGCGCACGATTACACTAGATGGAAGTCATCATCTAGCGTAATAGACGCTAGATGGATAGACACCATTACTGCCTAAAATGTTTGTCATTTTTAAAATCTGTCACATTCATGTGGTCTGACTTGTGTTAGTGTCAGAATGGGACAAAAATTAGGAACTGCAGTTTTGGAGTTAGGGTGCATGTCTACTGGTCGTGCTAAAGAGACTGAATCCACTTTTAATATACTGGACACTCAATGCCCTTGATGTGCTCAGGTGATCCAGTATACGTTTTAGCTATTAGCTGTGTTTATTTGGAGATCCTGTTGGCGTAATGGTGATGGTTTAGTAATTTCATCGTAATGTAACTGTGCCTCTAATTTGTTTTCATTTATACATAAAAGGTTAAATCTCCTTTTTTCTGCTCAATATGAACCTAGCAGGGCGGCATGGTGGCGCAGGGGTTAGTGCTGTTGCCTCATAGCAAGAAGGTCCTGGGTTTGACTCCCGGGTTGGGCACAGGGATTTTTTGTGTGGAGTTTGCATGTTCTCCCCATGACTGCATGGGTTTCCTCCCACCACCAAAAACATGTGTGATTGGGGATAGGTTGATTGACCACACTAAAGTGCGTGTGGCGATGTGCTGCGACATGCTGGCGACTGTCCAGGGTGTACCCCGCCTTCGCCCGTAGTAGCTTAGAGAGGCTCTGCTCCAGCTGACCACGAGTGTGGAATAAAGGAGTAGGAAATGGATGGATGACCTAGCAGCTGTACTTTACATTTTATGATGACCAATAGAAACACTCTAAAGTTGCCTGCCATACATATTTGTCTGATTAGATACGTTAAGAATGTTTTTTAATGTAACTATTTTAGATATCCTTGTTTTTTTAGACTGCAATTATATATATTAAAAACACCAAACAAATATAAGACTCTAGCATTTTAGTGGGTTTTGAAATTGCACCAATGCTTTTTTAATGATGTTTGTGTTTGTGTAGAAGAAATGAGTAATTCAGAAGGGATAGCTGAATAGAATGTATTCATCTGTGCTAACAAAAGTTTTCTAGTATTCTTGTGGAATGTTTGTGTTGGTAACAGAAGGGCGTGAGGGGTTTGTTATGTCCCTCCAGGCAGGGTGATCCTGATCAGCCTGTATACACACACGCAATGCCAGGATAAACATTTCCCATGTCTTAAGTGGCAAACATTATTGACTTAACAGGCTGCTAACCAGGCAGAGAACTGGATCTAGGAACAGACAGTGCAAACCACATGTGTAATAAAGTTGCAATTTGTATGTTTAAAGTGGTGATGAGTGGGCCTGAAGGATGAGAAAGGACTGCTTCTGAAGACTACTATAGCACAGTTGTCAGCGTATGTTTGTTTTTTGGTCTTCATAAAATTGCCTACCTTTCTTATTGTCACCTGTTTGTGGAGGCAGCACTGCTAAACTTCTGCCCCTGGGCTAAAATGATGTGTTCCTGGAAAAACTATAATTCAGTACATGCTTTCACCTGCACCTATTTTTCAGCATGTGTGTTCTGTATTCAGTAAAATTGACTCTTCAAGCTTGCATTCTCTTTCTTACAATTGGCTAAAGGAAGCTGTGACTCTGCTCATGGGCAATTTTCACAATTAAGCCTTGGAGACTGACCATTGATTCATTTCCATACCATAAGGACTCTGTGATTATGTTGCCCATTATTGCTGCTCATTAAATGGCCCTTTCAGGTAAAAGCAGGAAAATGGAAGTCAGTAGGGATGGCAGAGAGCAATTAAGGCCAGTCCAGCAGTACAGTATGCTGATATGGAAAGCAAAAATGTGCGTTCCATATGACTGTGACTTTATTTAGGGTGCCTGGGACACAGAGCCACAGCTTTTTGGCTTTATGGTTTGTAAATACAATAGACTTCTTTAGCTTAGCTGACTAGGATAAAGAAGGGTAATTAGTTAAAGATCAAGAGTGAGGGGGTGGATGGTCTGATTAGGCCTGTCACGGTAAACAATAAATCAATTAATTGCACGATAATTAAAATGAGGTTGATAATTCTCCGGCCACGATAATTTTTATTTGTTTGCTCACTTACAGGACGGAAGTTTTTTTTTTCTCCAGAGATCGGCACTTCTTTAGGAACATGCCAGAACCTCTGAGTTTCATTTCTCCTTGGTTATTCTCAGAGTAATATGAGACGTGCCTCACTGGGCGTCTCACACTCTGGTGCGCTGCGGAGCTGAAAAAGCTCTACGTTTGTAACACTGATAAAAAACAATAGCCAAGTAATTGTATAATCAGGTGTAAATATATTTCAATTAAATGAGAAGACTCTAAATTTACAGAAAGACACTTAGAAGTGCAGAGAGCCAGTCCGGTTTTAACATGCACTCATTACTCGCTGCTTTTCTAGATGGGGCAACCACCAATCTCTGGGAAACTGCACAGTTAAATAGGGCTCACTTCTTAGTGTTTTTTTAATGACATAGCCTTAGCTAGTTAGTTAGGCCCCATCCACACGAAGCTGTAAACGGTGATCGTTTTCAAAACGATTTACGTAAAGTTGGAACGGGCTCAGAATACAACCATAAACGACCATAAACGCTGTTATTATTAATCCAAGACAATAGGTGGCGCTGCTGCACAGGAAGTACTTATAGCGCGCATGCGTGTACAAGTCATGCGGAACATAAACAACATGGCTGTGTTTAGCAAACACAGATGTTGTACAAGAAGCCACAGCAGCAACAGCATACAGTTCACCAGCGAAGCGGGGATCCCGTTTGGCACTATTGTTGCTGCTGTTGTTGTTATTATGAATCTTGGCGCATGCCCCTTAAAAAAACTTTAAAAAACGTATCCGTTTAGGCCATCCACACATAAACGCCTAACCATTTTCAAATCTTGTCGTTTACGGATGCAGTTCCACCGTGTGGACGAGAGGTGTTTTAGGACAATTATATGTGAGGATAAGCCCGTTTACGGCTTCGTGTGGACGAAGCCTCACTCTAGTCAATTTATACTGACAGAAAGATTTGAGCATTTATAGCTTTAAGGTTCTGTCTGTCTTGACAGAATAGAAGAAAAGACCTTTTGGATCCAGACACTTGATGTTGTTCTAATCTCTCATTTGGAATCTCGCCCTCTTCTCACCAAAACTCGGCTCTTTCTGGTGTATCTCGGTGAACCGCGTTCATGTTATTTGGCATGAATATTCTTATTAAACTGGTGGCACTTGATATTTTTGAAGGCCCATTCTTGTAAGATGTTGATGAGGACCTGATGTGACAGTGTTAGGGTCCCCTCTGTATTTCAGTTTGGTTGGGATAACAGTCATGTTGAACTTGATATCCTGGTCTAAGTTGGTTTGATGAGGAGCAAAATGTTAACTATGCACTAAAAAAATATACCATTACTGTATAAATGTACTGTTGTAAACAAGCTTTGTGCATATACTCTGTGTGATAAGACATGTTTGCTTCATTTGTCTAGCTTGCAGCTCTTCTCTGCTGACATATTTACATTTACATTTACATTTATATTTATTGCATTTAGCTGATGCCCTTATCCAGAGCAATGTACAAAAGTGCTCAAGTAATCCACAAAAGTATCAAGGACCTGTAAAGCAAGATTTAAGTCAACATCCACCTATCGCCTATGGTACTGTAGCTCAGTACACCTGATCAACACTTGTCACTGATACCTAACTTCACCAGTCTTGGCACATAAGACAGTACCTGTAAAAGAATGTAAATGGTTAGGAAGGTAAGGAGGTTTTTTGGGGGGGCAAGATCGAGAAATAA
Source organism: Ladigesia roloffi (assembly GCA_037577295.1). Taxonomy (NCBI): domain Eukaryota; kingdom Metazoa; phylum Chordata; class Actinopteri; order Characiformes; family Alestidae; genus Ladigesia; species Ladigesia roloffi. The sequence goes on along the minus strand of JBBKCR010000141.1, from coordinate 10,478,818 downwards.
GAGATGGTTAGTCGCCAAGGTGCACCTTGATAAGGTGGGTCTTTAGCCAAGGTTTGAAAACAGCAAGAGACTCTGCCGATCTGATAGTGAGAGTGTGTTCATTCCACCATTGGGGGGCGAGACTGAGAAGAGTCTCGACGCATGTTTCCCTCTTCTTTTGAGCGGCGGAGGATCAAGACTAGCCGTGTTTGAAGCCCTGAGAGGACAAGAAGAGATACGTTGTTTGATCAACGCTGCCATGTATGGGGGTGCCAGACCATTCTTGGCTTTGAAAGCAAGGGTTAAAGACTTGAAGAGCCAGTGAAGGTTTCGTAATAAGGGTGTGGTCCGAGTGAGCTTAGGAACGTTGAAGACCAATCTTGCGGCTGCATTCTGAAAAAGTTGAAGTGGTTTAGTTACCTTCTGTGGAAGTCCAGACAGTAGATGGTTGCAGTAGCCCAGTTTGGAGATGACAAGAGACTGGACTAGAATCTGCGTAGCTTTTGTAGTGAGGAAGGGTCGGATTCTTCTGATGTTGTAAAGAAGGTATCTGCATGTTCTGGAGATCTTGTCTACCTATGGCGATAAAGACAGATCTTCATCAAAAGTAACACCAAGATTTCTTACCTTCTTAGAAGGGGCAATAACTGACTTTTCGAAAGAGACCGTGAGATCATGGCTTGGTGACGGGCTCCCTAGAATGAAGAGGAGCTCAGTCTTGCTGGGGTTCAGTTTGAGTTTCATTAACTGAATTGCACTGTCATGGTTTCCATGGTTTCATGAAAGAGGCCTTGGAAGTAATCAAGCCTTAGAAGTAATAAAGATCTCAGTTATGCTATGATTCTGGAGTGCCTCTTTCTCTATTCAGAAAATTATGTTTTTCTATGAAAAATATTATTTCTATAATCTAAAAAAAGTGTAGTCTAAAATTGCATGTAACAAATAGCAAATGAGAAGGCTTCTGCATTACACACTGCTGTGTTTGAATAGGGCTGTGTTTACCAACATCAACATAAAATAACTACAGACAAATATTGTAATTTATAATTTGACAATCTGTATAGACACAAAAACTGCTGTACTAATATTTATGGATTTACGTTTACTTTATATTTGTAAACAAATTACAAACACTAGACAAAGACATATGCTAAAATATTACAGTCCAGGAGAAGTAGCACAAAATGAAGTTAATTCAGTAGTTTATCGTGACATGGGAATGATCTGTCGCCTATCATAGCCATCTAGGTACTGCAGTGTAACAAAACTTCGCTCATTTTAAATGTTAATACTATCAAGTAAGAATGATTGGCAGAATGGTTCTTTGGTTATTCACTATTGTCGTTATGGTTGTAAAAGTAAAAAATGTTTAAACTTAACATCTATAATCCTCAGATTTAAAGCCTGATTATACTGCCAGAAAACAGAGACTTTAATACCTGCTTGTATGAGGTTGTCATGGTGTTTTGAGTACACCACTGTCAAAGAAGGTCTGGTCTGAAACGGCCTCACCAAGTTGAGTCTTTATAGCCTTTCACTTGATTTAATTATGCATTAGGATTTGTGTTTTTCACTGAGATACTTTTAATATTTGCAAATGAGTTGCCAGCCTTACGTAAATTCGCTGAGTCTACACCTGGTCATATTTAACAGGGTTGTTAACTATGGATTGTTAACTTTCTGGATGTAACTTTAAGACCTTTGCACTCAATTTGCACTATTTTGTCTCAACATAAGCTGAGTTTTCACTTAGGGTGTAACTTTTCTCTCTAGATGATAGGAGGATTATGACTTCTCAACCAAGCGCTGCTGCAGTATATAATTAGGTAACTACACAACATGCAAAAATATAGGTACATTTCAATCAAATGACTGAACAGCTTTGTGATAACTGTAAATAATTTAATGCACTTTAAAATGATATTTGTTGTATAATTTATATATATTCCTTCAGTTTCTTGTGTATGACTGGTGTGATCAAGTCCTTGCTTTTAGCATAATAGTAATATTTATTATTAAATACCACACATTTCAGACACCAAAAAAAATACATGAGGCATTTTGCCTTTTAAATAAAACATAAAAGGCCAAAAGAAAAAAAAACAGTATGAAGAAAAGAAGGAATAATAAAATGATACGTTGAGAACTACTAAAATAATGAATTAAGAGAAGGCTTGGCTCATAAAGAAGTTTTAGTTGGATAGAGGCAAAACTGACTGCATATTAAGTGTTTACACTTGAAGCAGACGGCAAAGCCTGTCATCTCAAAGTATACATGGACACATGATGCTAAGACTAGTCTTAGTTGCATCTAGGCATATCTCTAAAGTTCTCTTTAAAAATAGTCTCAGCCAAAATGAACTTAGTAGTTACGCACCAGGTAGTTAAGACCTGTTGGTGAACCTGGCTCCTGTGCAGCAGGTGCATTTAACTTTATGGAGATTTACTGTGTTTTTTCTTTAGCAAGTTATAGGCCTGTCACGATAATTTTTATTTGTTTTCTTTCCAATCGACTTCACTGTGGTACATTGGTCTCTACTGTCCCCTCTCTTTTCCTTAGGGTAATGAGGCATGAACTCTCTTGTGGGTTAGCCTAATAGCTAGCTAGCCGCATGGTGAGAAAATGCTAACTAGGTACACATTTAAGCTGTGAATACCACTTCAATTACAGGACAGGGAATTTTTTCTAAACAGAGATTGGCACTTCTTTGGCAACGTGCCAGAACCTCTGAGTCTCATTTCTCCTTGGTTGTCCTCAGAAGCGTTATGTGAGACGTCTCGTGGTCTGGTGCGCTGCGGAGCTGAAAAAGCTCTACGTTTGTAATACTGATAAAAAAAAATAGCCAAGTAATACTATGATCAGGTGTAAATATATTTTGTTTAAATTAGAAGACTCCAAATTACAGAAAGACCTTTAGAAGTGCAGAGAGCCAGTCCGTTTTCTAGATGGGACAGCCACCAATCTCTGGGAAACTTCAGAGTAGGGCTCAACAAGAGCTTTCCAAAGACCCCTTGTTTGCCATAATACCTCCCGGCGAGCTGGAGTTATTAAGACAAAGACGATCGCTTTGGACAAAAGTATAGGGACACCGCGCTAGAATTTAGCACAGCTGGACGCATTGCTACTCCTGAGAGATTCTGCTTAAGCCACATAAAGTCATGGTATACTGACTGTCTTACAATGTCTTATACTCCCAGGGTTATGTGATCTTTAGAGGTCAAGTGTGCGTTTGCATTATTATGTCAATATAATTACATCAGTAGAAATGGACACAATGACAATATTATCGTTTATTGCAATAATTTCTTGGACAATTTATCATCCACCAAAATTTGTTATCGTTACAAGCTTAGCTAGTTACATAATGTGAATTCTGCAGTGTCTAAATGGCTCTGGAATTCCAGTCTCTTGAATTCTAACAGTTCTCACATTTTAGTCTAAGTCCCCCTTTGTGGATAGCATGTGCCACCTCACCCCCCATGCCCTGGGGCACTGGATGGCCAAGTTCTGCTGTTATAAACATGCTACCGCTGTTTTATTGCAGCTAAAGCAGATGTAATAACTTAAAAATGACTGCACAGAGAAACAACTTGTGCCCACCAGTTTGAGAACCACTTTTCATAGTGTATCAGGCAGACAAATAGTTTGGCTCAGTGGGAATACTCTGAACATAAACATACACACACACAGTGTTGGTGAACTCATTCGACCCTCAATAGTTTTGCCGCATGGAAGGAAGTCTTGAACAAAATAAGCTTGTGCAACCCTCCACCCACATCCCAGCCATCCCCGCTACAACACTGTGCAATGCCTGACACTCAAGTCTATAATACTATGCAGAAAAGATGACAAATAAATTGCACCTGATGACAATATTTGGAAAGTAAATGTAATGTACTTGCAGTTCAGGAGTTTTTTCGTCATTGGCACAGCATTGCTCAGCTTTGGAATGATGATGGTGATGCTTTTACAGTTTAAGAGAAACTGTTTTTTCCCTCTGAAAACATAAAATGGTGAAAGGCAGTGTAGGAATCAACAGTAAGTGGTGTGTGGGTTTAATGTGTGTGTGTGTGTGTGTGTGTGTGTGTGAGACTGGGCCAGCAAAATGGGCCTGGCTGGTAGGAGGCTGAGGTGGTAGAAACATTCGTGGGAATCGTGAAATGTCAAACACTGTGAATGCCTGTGCAGCACTCACTGCCACAGTACAATAGCATCTCCACACTGCCTATATCTGCTTATACACAGAAAGTAATATCACACGAAGTACAAACAACATCATGTTCAATTAGCTGTACCCTGGTCACATCAAAGCCCTGTGGATCAATGTATTCTTGTAGCCGAGGGCCTAATAAAAAGTCAAATTGCAGTATTATGGGTTTTTACAACTAGAGCTGAACAATAGGATGATATTTATTGTTTCTCACAATATATGACAGTATGCATTTCTGAGAACATTGTGAATATTGTCAGTACTTCTAGAACACAGAATGACTGCATGTTTCCTTAAAAAGACTACATAGTTCAGTATAGTCCTGGATGTGTGGCATCCAAAACATTTAATAAGAATAACTGTAATCATTGTCTTGAACCAGGCATCAAGCAAATTCAGAAAAATGATTGCAACATTTGATGAAAAACAACATTTTACTATGCCTGGCATGGACTTGCATGTTTCATAACTTATAGTGGCAGTTTCTACCAAGCTGAAGTTGACATTGCCAACAAAATATACTACCAGTGAGACAGTGGTATTAAAGGGTTATGGCAGTATTAAACATTTTTAGAATAAGGCATTCAGTATTTGACTTAATTTGAAGGTTGGTTTTGTGATCATTGTCAAGGAATTTTATAATGTGTGCTGTCAAATACTGTAAGAATAAGAGCTACAGATGTTTGAATGCACATGAGCTAAATGATGGATACAAAAGCTGGATTCTGTGTTTGCTCGATGCAAATGTAAACAGAGGAGCTAAGCATCTGGTTGTGTTGCAAGAACAAAGCTTGTTATTTGTATTGGATTGTCAAAATGTGTTATCTGTGAATTATTTATTTACCATTTAAAATTATACGTTTAATAGTTGATCATTCTGAAGGTATGTTAAGTACAGTTTAGTATCATTCTGAAGGAATGTTTAGTAGGTTCTTTACATTTTAAAGCCCCCACCCCCCACCATTTTCTGCTCTAACATAACTGATTAAACATATGAGGTGTTAAGAATCCCATACTGAGTTTAACTGCATTAGATTTTAAAAACACCTAAATGTGCAGAGGACTAATTAGAAGCAAAAGTGTTTTTTGTGAAAAAGAACTGAGTGCAGAGTTTAAGTCTCCCTTTAAAACATGTTTCAGATTTTCCTCAAGGCTTAAAAAGAGAATTCATTTTTTTATTGTTGTGTTGGTATATCATTTCTTGTAGTTGTTTCTTGTAGATGTCTCTGGCTTTGATATTTGGAGAGCTGTGAAAATGATCAATAAGCTGAAAGGCATTGATGATTACTACCAGATTTTGGGTCTCAGATACAGGTAATTTGACATTGTAACTGCCACTGCTTTTTTGTTCTTTGTGTTCCTTCTGTATCTGCTGTTTTCTAAACTGGAAATTAACCATGAACTTGCCCCTCATGCACACACCACACACTGCCCCTGACTCCGGGAACCTGGAGGAATAAGGATTGGGGTCTGTTTCCTCTGAAAGTGATAAAGTAAGCAGCAGGCACAGGCTTTATATATCCACTGCTGCTCTCGAGCTCCACATTCTGGTCTCAGCAGTAAACTTCAAAGAACCCTTTCAACAAGAGTTCACTGATAAAATACTGTTGTCTGAAAAGAGAGGCTACACAGTTTGTCACAAACCAGACTGACAAGTTTAGATAAGCTTATGAGTATTGTTGGAACATATTTAAGCATTGTATTACTACCTAAGAGCTAAAGTTTCTAAGGACTTTTGATGTTGACTTGAAACAGCAGCTTTACCAAAGCATCCTTTTAAAATTGCTGCCATGGTGTGTGACACTGTGAGATGTTTTATTATCTAAACATATCAACATAATCTGTACTTTTGTGCCATACAACTTGCCATAAAATGTCTACAATTAATCAGTGTAGCATTTTGTGGTGATTACTTGTTAGCTACATTGTCTTAATAGCTTCAGTGAAAAACTAAAGAAGCTAACCTATACACCACCAAAAATGGTTGCATTTAGGGGAAATGCATTTTTTTCCCAGACTATTACTTTTAAAAGACTTTGTGAAATAAGGAGCATGGGAGACTGCAGAACTTCAGTGCTTTAAAAGTTTCCATATTCTGTGAGTGACAGAAAATTACTACTTTCCCAAGCTCAGGCTCTGACTCACATGTCCTGCATATAAGACGGAACGTAGGCGTCCTAAAGTCATCATATTCACTCAGCTAATACATTGTTTCATTGTTTCTTTAGTACTGTTTAGAGAGTGTGGCATCCATGCCTCTCTTTCATACCTCTTTGTTCAGATTGCCTGGGGTCTCATTTAATGTGTCGGACTCTGGTCCAAGCGCTTAGTCATGCTTTTCCAAGTGTGTCACAATTTATTTTTCAATATGTCATTTGAACCAGCAATAAGCTTTCAGCACTGGCTAATCTGCAGCCACCGGTTGAATACGAATACCTTGTTGCAGAGTTTCAGTGATGCTGCAGGGGAGTTTTGGAGCCCCTCTAGCCATCTGATACATTCATGTATTGCTAGGTTTTTACTGGGTAAACTCTTGGTCGTCAAATCACACCTTGACACATTACAGCAGTTCAGAGCCTCAGTTTATTCATGCCAATGTCACACTGAGCCATGCACAGGGATTGAGGTAAGGTGCAAGGGGCAGGTTCCAATTTTCACTAACAAAAAACACAGACTCAATACAGAAAATAAAGAGGCATGAGGATATAACTACACAAACTATACATACAAGGAGCAGGGAAAGTGGGGGTAATAGTGAGGGTTCATGAGGGACAACCAGCCTAACTAGGGGTGCTTCAAGGTCCCTGCATGTACTTCCAGGAATCAGTTTCCTTCGAGTATGTGGTTGTGGTGGGTTGTTGAGCTGAGGAGAAGTTGGTTGTCCTGACTGCGGTAGGGGGGCAAGAGTCTCCCTCCGTGACAGTGCTAGTGCATACAGCGGGTAGGAAGTAGACGCAGAATACCAATGCGAGAGTACCGGCTTCCTAGCTGGCTGTGGGATCCTCCTGGTGACTCATAAGCCCCTTGCCGCACAAGTGCAAGTGTTACGGTTGGAAGCAGCCCTGGGTTGAGGGATGTCTCACCCTGGTGCTCAACAGCGAATGGGATTTGGGATCCCGTGCTGCAGCAGGCACACGGACCTCCGGACGGTAGAGTGGGATGCCTCCCCAGCATCCAGTGATCACTGGCGAGTCCCCACTGCCTGCAACCAGAACGTTTACCCCCAGAAGGACTGGGGCAGGTTGCCCTAAATGGGATAAGCACCCTTGGTGAGGGGAAAAAAAACTGTTTAGAATTCCGAGGGAGTCCCCCGAAGGGGAGCTATGGCCGCAAAGCCTATCAAGGGGTGCTCCCCGAAAGGAGCTTTACTCTGGGCCAACCAGGAGAGGATTCCCAAAGGGGGCATTTATGGAGATCAGATGCGTCGGATCCACACGGCCTGACCCGGCTGCAGAGTAGGCCATCGGGAGGAGCGCACATTCAGCGGGAGTGCGGAATTATTATTTTTTTTGCTGCTTGCCCCTCCTCTGACTGTTTGGTGGAGCTTTAATGCCCTGGGAGTTGTGCCCTAAGGAGGTGGGCACTGTCATGTCTCGGCTAGTGGCCGGAAGAGGCCGCTATTTAATTTTTTTGTAAGAGACATTTATGTGTCAGTCATGTTTACCTGTTTTGTGTTTCAGTTAAGTGATTGTGTTTTAGGATTGGTTAAGGTCTGGTAGGTCATGTATTTGCTCATGACTAACAAATGCTGGTTAAAGCTCAAAATATGGGACATCTTAAGAAATAGCCATTAGACCCCTGCGATATGTCTCTGAAAGAAATAGAAGGATTTTGCATTGAGTTACATTCATTTAGCTCTTAGGTAGTAATACTATACTTAATTACAAGTTTAACTGCATAGTTTTATTATAAATTATGTTTGCATAATTTTTTGATGATTTCATGGTTTCATTGCTGCAAAGCCTGTATACACAACAATAATAAAAAAAATAACATTAGTCCTTTTAACTATATATATACCTTTAGATGCTTGAACTGCAGAAGTGAAGTAATCCTCTACACAGACACTACAGGAGAGTAGAGGACAAATTTAAAACATTTGAATTACCATTCAGACAAAACAAAAATTACTTTTGCTTGCCAAAGCATTTTCTTTTTGAATAGGAGAAGGATCACTGGATTTAGGGATATTAGATTATTATTATAAACCTTCTTGTTGCAGTTCACAGAAACTGAAAGATTTATTTTAGGGGAAAGAGGCAGACACATGGACCAAAATGTAAAACAGTAGATATTATATTCAAGCTATGTTATTTTTACCTCAGTTACTCACATAATCTTCCAGGTGAATATTCAGTGGTCACATAATACCCGAGTCACTCTTTCTTCACACACTCTCTTTTATTCGGCGGCGTGAGGAGGACTGTTGTCTGAAAGCTGCTTACTCACTACACGACCCAAAACGCAATTCTGCTGGTAGCCACAGTCGTCATCACAGAACGCACAGCAACAATAGCCACACATCGGGGGGTGCAGGGGGGTGGCAGACATGCACTCTAAGAAAGAGCCTACCAGGACCAGAATAGACAGTTTGGACCAAACTTAACTTTAGGAGCAAGATATTAAACATTTTTTAAGGATTAAATTATGACAAATCCAGTTTGTTGTATTGTTATGACAGTAAAAATTCCCTTAAAATTATAAACACCTATGAAAATATAAGAGATACTGATTACTCTAACTTTTCTGTGTATACATTGATAAATATTTGTGTTGCTTTGATAATTAATTACCTTGCCTGACAAGCTGAGCACTAAACCGACATTGATCTAAATAGGTAAAACCTGTCTTGCCACTTTGACTCAGGGTCATTTCACAGTCAAGTTGGAGTTAGTTGACCTAAAGCTGCTGTCAGTTTGGAACGCATTACCTTAGTTGTAGGTAAGCCAAATTATTCTAATGAAAACATACTTTTTACATGCAGCCATGCTGATATAGAGAATGGATGACAAGCCGTTGTGTTTAGTCCGTGTTTGTGTTGTGTTTGGTTAGCAATTTTTTCTTCTAACTGGTGTCAACTGACAAGGTGTGGACTGCAGTGCTTAAGGAAGGAAAGCAATGTGTAAGTTACCAGTTGTGCCCTTTAGAGCATGTAAATCATGAAGTTGTTGTGTGGTTGAGGTTGAAAGTTAAAAGTAGTAAAGGTGTTCCCTTGTCCTTATCTGACCTCTGAGTCATGTGGATTTTTATGTGCACAGACTGGCTTAAGCGTCAGCATGTAGACGGAGAGGAGGGCTTTGAGAGAGGACTCTTAAGAGCCGATCTAAACATGCATTTCACGGGAGAGGGAGCACAGCCGTGAATTTGAAGATGTTTTACATGTTGCTGTCCCGAGAGAAAAAGGTGATTATGCTTTGTCTTAGAAGAATCACAAGCATGACAGAAAAAGCAAGGTTTTTATTTTAGAATTTGATGTTCTCTTATATTTATATGAACACAAATGGGAAAAAAGCTTTAGATTACATTAGCAGTGGGGAGTTTTATATTTATTCTAATATCAGGAAAAAAAAATTGAGCTATTTGTTGTCAGCTGGGAACAGCTAAGCATCACCAACTTGGAAATAAGTCAGTTCAGCCTCTTTCGGCTTGTAATTTTATAGTTGCATGCAGAAAACTAACAAGACAATTAAGGGCGTTATACTGTTTGAATAATATTATGTTTAGATATTGATTATATTTTTGGCTAAACATGATCACATTTGTGACCTCACACATCTTGTTTAGAAAGGCATTCTTTAATAGGGTCTTTAAATCTTTTTATTACATTTGGCCACTTTATTTTTTTGTGGACTTTAAATTCACATAATAATGGTACTCAAATCTAATCTGAGGATGGTGAACTTTTGCTATGTGAAAGAAGCTTTCCTGTTAGACAGAGCTCTTGTCCCTTTGGTGCTTTTGGAACTCCAGTCCGGTTTGTCCACTCCACAGCTTGTCCCTCTCCCTCGTGCGTAGTTGTAGAGTAAGAGCATACATAGGGGATCCTTTGTTTAGGATGGTCTAGGCATGGGCGATAATTCACGAGTCGCTAAAGTCCCAATGCCATTGGCTGCCTGGCCTGCGTGTGCGTGTGCGAGAGGCGTGTGAGGGGCGTCTGCGGCAGCGGCAAGCTGCGGCTGCTGTACTCAGTGCTGATCATGCCAACAAGGCTGCTCGCTCCTCATCCACCAACACAGCCAGACTGATTATTTCTGAAGCCGAGGGAGGCAAGATGGCTACCTTTTATGCTGCCTAAAATTGAGGGTCTGCCTGGGAGGACCAAGAAGGTACAGCCCTGAACTGCCGTTTTAATGGCCATTGTCTTAGGACCAGACTCTCTGTGCACTGTGTTGTGACTGTGGGGCTGGGGATGGGCTTTGTGCGTCTAATGGTGTTTTGTTGTCATGACTGCATTACTAATGTGTTTGTGCCCTATGTTTTGGTTCTCCTTTACAGGTGGGGTGCAAGAATCTTTCTAAACCACGGAAAAGGAACCAAATCTCCAAGGTAATGGACACCTACTTTTTTGTGCCTTTTTTTAGCCATTTTGGTGCCAGGAGTGTTTTGGTCCCTTTTTTCTGTCTCTCCCTTTTCTTTGACCATTTACAGTAGGGTTTTGGCACCTGCTGCTCTTTTGATTGAGGAATGCAGAATTTATAATCGGCGTGGAGCGGAGTCCAGGCAGGCGGGAGTGAGAACGAGATTTTTGTCTGCGCTCTGTTTAGTCTGTTTTCAATTGAGTTTAGCAAAGTTGAGAGACAGGAAAGAAGTGCTGTATGAATGAAGACACTACTAGCAGCTTCAGAGAAACATGTGCCAGGAAGGAAGCATACTATTTTAGAAGTCACGTTACTCAGTACTGTGAATTTGTGCATGCAGAGCAGTTCATTTTTACTCTTTGATGTGTTCAGAGAGGGCTATGGGAGCCTCTCTCGATACATTTGTCAAGTTAAGAGATGAAAAAAAGAAACAAAGATTTTAGCCTCTACCTTCGCCCTGTAACAAAGAGTATACCTGAGACGTACACTTTGATTCTTGTGTATGATGTGTTGTGCATCTGAATCAGATCTTGAAATAATGAACAGGCTAAAAAGAACTAGTTTTATGTTGTGTTTCATTTTCTTTTTTCACCCTTTGAAGGCTTTTCGTTTTGAACAGCCTCCTCGGTCTGTGTCTGAGAAAATTCCTCACTGTATGTAGTCTGTGAGATGCTCTACTCCTCTCTGTGTTTGGGTCGGAAACTCCCCCTCTGCTATAACTTTCCCCGGTAACGCTTCCTATGGGAGGCTTCTTTGGATTCAGTATGCAATACACACTTTGTTGCTAGGTGTGTTTGTGTGTTTGTGTGTGTGTGTGTGTGTGTGTGTGTGTGTGTGTGTGTGTGTTTGAAAGTGCTGGAAAGTGTTGCTACCTCATTGAAAAGAAGTTCGAGTGTGACTTTCTTGGCTGTTAGAGCTCCAGGCACAACAACTAAGGAACAAAGAAGCAGAGGCACAACTGCCTGAGACCAATATGTGACATGCTGAGAATAAACATTTCATCTCTCTCTGATTCATCTGAACTGACCAAGCCCTCAGAATGTGTGGTGCCTGATTTCGGAGTAAACAAGTGAATGTGATAATAGGCATGGGCATAAGATTCTGACGGTATGGTAACCTTGGATAAAAATATCATGGTTTCACGGTAGCAAGGTACTGTAATTACTGCTCTACTATGTTGTATTTAAATATCTGGGTAAAAAACTTTTTTTCCCCCAACTGAACACAGTATATTTTATTTTAGGAAACATATCGAACATTTTGTAACATTGAACATCAGACAAAATAATTAAAATAAATAATTGAATCTTCATAATTAAGTTAAATTGCAGTCACTTGTGTGAGCCTAAACCTGCAGCTCAACAATAATCAAAATTAAGGAACAAATAAAATTAAAAAAAACAAATCCTTCCTTTGACGACACAAACAATGCACATTTCGTAGGAACGGTATAACTTTTTTTTTTTGCGGTTTTGAAACGGAGACTTTTTAAAACCGTGGTAAACCTTGAAACCGGTTATCATCCCATGTCTACGTGATGACGGGTTAAAGTGAGTCAGATACTCTAATTTAGGTTCTACTCTGATGAGTGCATGAGAACTGAAAGCATGAGGTCAGAAAGGACACAAAGTACCTTAAACATCTGAAAGTGCAATCTAATGTTTTTATTTATGAACATCGCTAGGGTTTCCCAATATGATAATGAGTTAGATTTAGGGTTAGGTTTAGATAAATCTGGAATAATAAATTACAACAATGATAATAATATTGTGGAATAACAAAACAGCTGACATTATATTGTGCCATATTGTTCCCTCTCAGTCACCAGATCAAGAGCTTGAAATATGAACTGATTTATTTACTGTATTAAATGTGAAAGCCCTTTTTAATTCTGTTGATAATTCTGCTTTCCTTGAATGTGGCCTTCAGAAGTTCAAGGGTTTTTGGGAACACTGGCTCAGCACTGAAACAAACAAACTGAAGAATTGTCCTTTAGGGGTGTATAGACTAGTCAACTGATAACCTTGGGACAAACACACAAGGGTACATTGTTGAATTTTTTTTTTTTACTTAAAGGTTAATGTGATTTTTTCAGTCCATTGAATATATCTTAATCCGAAAGTGCTCTACTTTGGGTGAGAATAACGTATTGCTTCAAACATTTGCACTTATAATGTTATGATTCACAATCATTTGTTGCACAGTTGATTTATTAAAGCACGTAAATATGCCGTAAATATAAGATACTGAAATGTCTGGTGAATATTTCCATAGATATGTAGATAGCTGCAGTGTTTGGATCAGTCAAACACATGAAGAGCACCATTATCTTGGAAGGGTCAAAACCTGCCAGACTGCAGTTACTGCGAAAGTTTAAGAAAAACAAAGAATTACACTACTTACAGAATATAGCCCTCAGAAGTCTGAGTAGGACTCTAATATAGCAGAATACAGAGTGATTAACACTAAAGTTTGTGCAGTGTATTATTTTGCAATAAAGCTATAAATTAATGAAGCAGAAAGTGTTTTTCCCATTTCATAAACTACATAGGTCAGTGGTTCCCAAATTTCTTTTGCCTGAGACCCCATTTCCCCCCGGGAAATATTGTAAGGCCCCCCTCCACATTTAATGATAAGTTTGCAGTAAGGATGACAAAAAAATTCGTTTTTAAATAAACTGTATGTTTATTACTAAATCTATATATGTTTATGCACAAATAATAGCCTAATGTAAAATATAAAAGCAAAACATTAGTAGCATTTGGCCTTTAAACTGGAATAAAACAATAGTTCAGGTCTTGATATTTTCTGTATATCATGTTTCTAGTTTTGCTAGTGCTGCAACCCGAAATGTTTGGAAACTTCCTCACCTGGGTCATTACTATTAGCTGCTGAATGCAAAACAGTGAGACTCTGTCTTTTTTGTGGAGGACGAATTACAAATGTGTCAATCTTTTAGCCAGCCACCATTATCGTTCTCCTGATAGCCCACTGCTAAATCTTTTTAAAAATATGACGCTACCCCGCACTGAGGCCCCCTTGTGGACCATGACCCCCCTGTTGGGAACCGGTGACATAGGTTATCTTAACTTGGTGTAGTATCTAAACATAGTTAAATATGGTTATATTTTAGTTACACTGATTGGTGTTGAGCACATGTAACTCCATTTATCTTAATACATATTTACATTACATTAGGTTCTTCTAAGTGTATTTGTGGAGCTCTTGCATGCAATACACTTTATGTGCATGAAACATTATTCCCAAATTGTGTCACTGAATTGTGACCTTGTACTTATTGGAGCGTCAAACTCTGGTGTTTAACAGTGGGGTCAGAAAACATTTCCTTTTGGAGAGCTGCATAATTTGACCGTACTGTTATTTTATGGCAATTATAAGTCTGAATTTGCATGGCTCTTTCTAGAGCACACTGGGATTGAACCTACATTCGTTTTTGTATCTGGCATGTACTTGCATGTGTTGGAATATGTCCTGTGTACATTTTTTGTTTCATGGTTGATTCTCATGTCTGTTATCAGCTTCCTTATCTGAATTCTGAATGTACATGTACAGCTTTTTACAAATACAGCACTGTTCAATTTTAAATAACAAATTTAAATAACCAGCAACATGCAGAAATGCCAGATGATTATAACAACACAATTATGTTGCATATCCACTCACAGCCTGTCCAAGCAGGTCATACCCTTTCTACATCCTACACCTGCTTCAAATTGAATGTGACCTTGGTAAGCAGTGACTCACTCCATCTCTCTCTCTTTCTCCATGGTAGAGCGATTCTTTAGAGACTCTGTGTATCTTGTTGTTAGTGTTAATGGAAAGCTCTGACACCTACATTTCCTTGTGTTTTAGTGACACCCACAAAAGCAGACTGTTCAGCTCACTGTAGTGAAAATGCTGCTAACTGCAGAGTGCTTGGACAATGTATATTTGAAAAAAAAATGAGTAAGTTAAAGTAAAAAATACAAATTCCGCCACAAAAGAAACTCACATGGGAATCTACTAGGCTCTAACAATATCAGGTTTTCAGGGCAAGGGAGGTCACCACAAACTGTGTTACAGGTTCAGTCAGGACCTGCCAAAACCATTTTTCAGGTTGCTGAAACCACCAGAATGATTTGCTAGGTATTATGTCCATTATTTCATAGTTATTTTACATTGTCTGATTATTATCATAACAAGAACAGAAATGAAACACAACAGCCAATGCAAGAAATAAAACTGTTTAAGAATATTTACATGGACTGCCCACTTATTTCTGGGATGTTTGTTCACTTGTTTATGAAAGGCATTCCAACCAGCTGCAATTATCAATTATTTTCAGTGTCCCACTGTAAAATGTCATGTAAGCTGATTACTATGTTTTATTTTCTAGCAGTAACAGTTGCAGATGCTGCCAAGTTATTGCCTCACTCTCATTTTGTCCCCTGTAGTCTCTTGCATCACCCCCTGCCTTGCCATGAGGGTTAAGCATAAGTAAATACATTTTCCAAATACAACAATATAGGTAGGAACTGCTGAGTTCTTTAGAATGCAGTGCCATGTAGTGTGTAATTCATTTTCCATTTATATTAAAAGGAACAGGCTTACTGTAACCATGGATACTTACAGTCTCATTCTCTGTCTCACATAAACATTTAACGTTTTCTTTGCACTAAGATCTAGAAAGCTTTGCATAGTTTTTAGGGTAATGTTAAAATGTTAAAATATTAATGGGTAATGTTAAAATATTAACGTTTTAAACAACCCTTTAAACACTTGTTTAAAAAGATATTTTTCTAGTTGGTGTTTGTAAGCAATTTTCAGAAGATGTTATAAAATTAAAGCAGTGAAATAAAGGACAAGTTTACCAATTTATAGTTTTTACTGTTTTTAGAAATGTTTATTTGTAGTGCCACCCTGGTTGTAGCGGCCACGCTTTTCTGTTAGCCTTTTACATAGACTTTTATTTTGGCATGTTTTTTTATACACCGGCTTTGGATTAGAGAATTTATTCGTTTCAGCTGACTGTTGTATTATTAAAAGCAATGTTTGGTTTCAATTGGTCTGTGGGTTTTGGGGTTGTGTATTTAGTTCAGTTTGTGAGGGACCCGAGTTGTTGGTCTACTGACTCTCTCCTTTCTTTTGAGTTTACTCCTGTCTCCATTGTGTTGGTTTATGTTTGTGTTAGGCCCTCGTGCCTATTTGTTTTGACAATAAAAAATTAAGCCACAGAGTGGAAGTCTGCATCTGTGCCGCCGTTTACTGCCTGGAGACTGGCCACTACATGAAAATTTGTATTAAACTATGTTGTTATAAAGCAGAGTAGAAGGCTCTGTTCTGCACTTTTTGTTCACTGTTATGTTTGCATTGAATCTGAGTCCTAGCCATAGCCCTGCTGTGGCACCGGCTGCTGAATCCTGATGGCCAATCCCAAATTGCATTGCATCAGTCCTGCACCAAAACCTCTTAAATCACCTCTCTGTGTTTATCTTGCTCAGGTTGAGTCAGAGGGAGTCTTAGTAAATGGCACTAATTCAGAGCAGATGGAAGAGACCTGTGTGGTGCCAGAGGAAGAGGAGTGTGACGTGTCCCAAGCACAGTCTGATCCACCGTACTCTGCCACGCCTCTCCAGTGTATCCCTGCACCAGCGCCAGCTGAGAGAACCCTTCAGCCTGCTGTCAGCCCCCGAGCACTTCTTATTCATTGCAACTCTTTAAGCTCCCACTATGGTGCTAAACACATGAAACCAAACACTGAGGATCATGGAGATCCCACTGACCCGCAGTCTGAGTCCCAGAGGACTGTGAGCATGTTCACTGAAAGTCAGGCACCTCAGACTCTTCCTGAAAAGACAGTTCCCCTGAAAAAGATCAAGCTGGAAGAGCCGAACATGATGACGGATGAACAAAGTTCATCTCATTTAGATAACATTGACTGTTACGAGGATGCTCTGTCTACATTAGCAGCTGTAGTATGTTCCACCATCACAGATAGGAAGAGTTTGGGGGAGAAGTCACTTGGTCCTCAGACCTCAGGTGCCTGTCCTTTTAAAACTGAAAGAGAAGAAGAACATTGTGACAGCCATTCACACAAGAAAAGTACTAGTCTAACAGCAGGTGCTAAGAGCCCTCATGAGAAAGACTCAGTTGCACTGTCAATTAATAGTGTCCAGTCTTTGGTTAAGCATAGGAGCATAAGCATTGATCAGGCCATAGCTATTGAGGCCTTAACCCAGTTGGCAGCTATCCGAGAAACAACACCCCTCAAAACAGATAATCATGATTACAACCCACAAAAAGAAAGCACATCGACCACAAATATTTCATTAAGTAGGCAGATAGCTCTCCAAGAAGCTAAAACTGTAGCCGAGGTTGCTACAAACAAAGTCTCGGTAATCAGTTCATCATTACATCAGAATTCTGTCATTTGTTGCCCAATAAACAGACAGGAAAAGTTTAGCCACCTCAACACAGCCCCCCAACCCAAACTCTCTTTACAGGATCTGCTGAAAGCTAGCTCAGAATGTGAAAAGCTCTTGCAAACCCCAGAGAATGGCAGGTTAAATCAAGCACTTTGTAAAACAGATAGGATAGATGGCACTTTTAAGAATTTGAAGCACGTTGAAAGGACACAGAACTCATTGAGTACAGTTGAAGAGGAGGTTGCTGCCCAGTTGGTACAGCTTGCATTTATGATTGAATCAGGACACAAGCCTGTGTCATCTGAAAACAGTCCTCCAAAGGGGATGCCAGTACAGCCCATAAAATACAACAATCTTGCCACTGGACAACTTTTCAAAAAGCAAAAGAAGACAAAAACCACTCCCTCAAGTCCCAGGATATCAAAGAAAAGAGCAGCTGAGGTTGAAGGAGGCAACCATAGGATACCCCTAGCCAAGAGGACACCCAATAGCAAAACCTCTTTTAAGACAAAGGCCCAAAGGGCAGCTTTGCATCAAAAGGAAAGATTACAAAAGAGAAGCCCATATCTGCCACAGACTCAGATAGACCTGAAAAAATACCTAGCACAGGCCCACCTTGAGAAAAGGCAGTTTTTCCATTTCAGTAAGAGAGAGGATCTGGACTTGCAGACCCTGGTGAGCTGTGAGAACCAGAAAGCTGCTCATTTCAACACAGACCTTGCAGCTCTGAGTCATTCCCATGGCAACCAATCTCAAACAAACAGACACTGTCACAGTCTCACGAATGGTCACCTAGGTGCTAATCATGGCCAGAAGAATGAATGTGAAGAACATTTGATTTCTCAGGTATCGAAAACTCACAGTGTGCTAAACCATGGTGCTAAATCCCAAGCCCAGAATGCCATGCCTGACGTCCCTTTTGCAGATCCTTCGCATAGTCCAGGGAGATGCCATAAAGTGTGTGAACCACAGCAGACGTCCCGTGATCAGAATGAATATTTCAAAGTGGAGACTGGAAACATGGAAAATGCAAAATCCTTTGCAGAAAACACTCCCACAAAGCACACGCTTAACAACTTTTTGGAATCTCCACTGAAGTTCTTGGACACTCCGACCAAGAATCTGATCAACACCCCCTCCAAAAAAAATTCTGAGCTCCCCGCTTGCAACTGTATGGGTAAGTTGTGGCTTAGGATAACCTTAATTTGCAGCATTTAAACAGTTCATAATTAGCTTCACTTGTTTCGGTTTTGTTTTAATTTATCTAAGACGTTATGTGAATTAGGGGTAATATTTTCTTGTTGTCCTGAAGAGCAACCTTCTGCAAAAGTGAAATGAGCTTTTTTTTGTAGAGCAAATCATTGAAAAAGAGGAGGGTCCGTTCTACACGCACCTTGGCTCTGGGCCAACTGTAGCCGCAGTACGAGAGATGATGGAGGACAGGTAATATTCTTTTATCCAGTCATCACAGTACTTTTATAGACAGTTACTTGTAGCAGGCCTGCGGTCTTTGATTGATATTCATGATAAAAGTACATGCATATTGGGTATCATATACACACATATACACCCCTGCCGAAACAAGAAGGCAAAATCATTCTCTCACACAATCACAAAGATGCTACAGGAAACCACATTTCTGTCCTAAAGGGGCCCAGTAGAATTACTCGCTCCGCAGTTCTCACAGCTGACCCTCTGCATCTGCGGTTATGTCTGACTGTCCTGGATTGTGGATTTTGTTTTACTCTCCAAATCTACCTTTTTGTTTCAGGTATGGGGAGAAAGGCAAAGCAGTGCGTGTGGAAGTTGTAGTTTATACTGGGAGAGAGGGACGGAGCTCCCAAGGTTGTCCCATAGCGAAGTGGGTCAGTGACATAAGCGTTTTTTTTATTATTAAACCTCAAATATTGCAGTTATTGGCAGCAATATACAAAACCCTGATGTAGTTTGAAATTAATTCTGACCTGTAGCTCACATAAATTAAGTGGAGAAATTGTGCATCCTAGACTTGGATACATATTTTTTTGCTATCTTTTTATGAATGGGAAAAAGTCAAATAAATGATACAGAATGTAAATTGAATTAAATCTAATACGTTATGTAAATAACTAATACATCAAGTATCTGTATTTTATTAGTAAATAAAAAGTAGTGATAACACAAGATGTGTAAGCTCGACAGTACTGTATATGTTCATGGATTTTAATTTTGTTTGTGTGTGTGCATGTGTGCCGTGTGTTCTAAGATCATTCGTCGTGCAAATGAAGAGGAGAAGCTGCTGTGTCTGGTGCGCCAGCGTGCAGGTCACTGCTGTCAGGACGCAGTGGTGGTCATCCTCATACTTGCCTGGGAAGGGATCCCACGCAGCATGGCTGACAGGCTGTACCAGGAGCTCACACAGACCCTCTACAAATACGGCTCGCCCACCAGCCGCCGCTGTGCCCTTAATGAAGAGTGAGTCAGGAGCGCGAGAAAGTGACCATTATTAATCCACCCACGGGCACATCTGCAGAGATGATAAATGTCATTTGTGAGAGTCTTTAATGCTAAAAGATGAATGAGAACTGCCAGTATATTTTTGGTATTAAGTATGGCTTGACATCTAACTTTTTTTTCTTTACATTTTGTCTCTCCTCAGTCGTACCTGTGCTTGTCAGGGTCTGGACTCAGAGACATGTGGTGCCTCTTTCTCTTTCGGCTGCTCGTGGAGTATGTACTTCAATGGCTGCAAGTTTGCCCGCAGCAAGGTGCCCCGAAAGTTTCGACTACAGGGAGACTACCCTGAGGAGGTGAGAACAGATTGGGAAATTAGGGAGCAGTTTGATCCCAGTTTGACTTTTCCTCCTGCTAACACTGCTAATGTGCTTGCACGTTCTCTATGATAGGGCTTGCTTTGATTTTTTTTGTGTGGTTCAAGATATTGCCTTCCAGTGCCTTAGCCAGTAGTATGTCGCTGGCTGAGCCATCCCAAGTAATGGCATTGATGGTCTATGTTTTTTTAGAACACAAACCAATGTCTTTTTTTATTTCAACAGGAGGAGAAGTTAGAAAGCAACCTGCAAAATCTAGCAACAGATGTGGCTCCTTTGTATCAAAAACTTGCTCCTGAAGCATATCAAAACCAGGTAGAAATCACATTTGCAGATTATATGATATTAAAATGTAATAGAAATGTGTAATTTTGCTTCCCATATGTACATCTATGTATGATGAATCCTGACCACACAATAAGACACATTACCTTTTTTTGTAGTATAACTGATGATCACCATAATAAAAGACCAGTTTTATATGAGCCTCTGTACATAGAGAGAAACACCATCTAGTGGTTTTCTGTGCATATAGTATTATGTCATGCTAATTTCTGTACATTTATATTGTCAATACATATATATTGAGGATTGTGTTACAATTGTTACAATAGCACCTATCACATAACCAATTGAATAAAATGATAAAACATAACAGCATAATCTAAAACTCTCCACTATACCAAATATATAAATATGAATATTTCAGTGTAAATATATGTGTGCATTTGTACTAAATATGTTTGTGTGTAAATTTGTGATAGGCTGGTTGTGATAGAAAGGTGTCAGAACTACATCACACCTGACTGGCTGCTGAGCCACTGATCAGCTTTATGTTTTGACTTTTGATGCTACAGGTGGAGCAGGAGCAGTCAGGACAAGACTGTCGACTGGGCAGAAGAGAGGGTCGTCCATTCTCTGGTGTGACTGCATGTGTGGACTTCTGCGCTCATGCTCACAGGGACACACACAACATGAACAATGGGAGTACTGTGGTAAGCATTATCTATCCAGTCATTTCATTCACATGGGGACACTTAGTACTCCTTATGTTTATATTGCATTATAATATACTAGAAACAACAACCCACTCTAAAATCCTCTGAACTGGGAGCAGCTTTTCAGTATCCTTACTCTAATCAAAAATTGTTACTTTATCTGTAACCTGTTGTACTCAACCAGCAATGAATAGACCCTGCATACACATACTTCCATCAGCTGAAGCTGGTGTTGTCACTTGACTCCATTTCTAGTCTCCATGCTTTCATCACCCTTCAGCAGATTACAGTCTACAAAGTAAAGGCTAGCACACACTTTCTGTTTTATTCTACACACAATCTGAGATTAGTTAATTTATGAATGTGAGAAAATATCCTCGAATCCCATGACAAGCATTTCAAGCTTGTGGTGCAAGTGGCACCACTGAGGTACCACCACAGACTGCTCCCCAGGTGTTGTGTCCCTGGCTGCATGTAGCTTCACTCGGGAGAATGGTTTAACTTCAAAGAACAATTTTATACTGTTCACGCTGTGTGCCATGTTGTGGTGTGTTCACACGTGATAAATGAATACTTTATTTCACTTACGTTACAATAGAAATAGTTCAGATATGAGTGAAGTTACATTTTGGTCAAAGTATCAACTTGACATCTCATCGCCTTCATGAAAGAGAAGAAAGCTACTTTTAGCCACTTTTCAGAATAATCTACATTTATGGTAAATGATTATAGTTACTAAGAATCAGTACCATTTAGACTAATCTCCCCTCATGTCTAGCATGAGTGCCACTCCTGATAGTAGTGCAAACTCGCGCACGGCTACTAGACTCATGACAGCAATATTTTAGTACATCAGGAAAGATGAATTACTGTCAGGTCGGCATATATATGTGTGTGAAGACACAGTTCAGTTTATTTCCTCAAGGCAAAGCTTGAGAATACTTGAGTACAATAACTTACTAAGACAATTCAACTATGCTGCAACAAGTGAACCTGTAAAGATTTTCAAAATTAAATACATATAGACACCAATAACTTACACCATTTAAAGGCTCTTCAATAAGAACAGTTTGTTGTCGGTTGTTGTCTTTCCATTTCCTGATGACAATTTGAAACACACCCTGCACACCCTGTGACATGTATTATATAAAATTGTGCGTGGAAAGGATTTTTTTTTTGCTTTAATCCTGGAATAATAGTTGCTGGCCTTATTTGGCTTTAACAGGATAATTAACTTCTGTCCAGGTATGCACTTTAACTAAGGAGGATAACCGTGCAGTGAGAAACATTCCGGAGGATGAGCAGCTGCATGTCCTTCCTCTCTATAAGATCTCGGAGACTGATGAGTTTGGCCGGGTGGAGGGCCAGTGGGCTAAGGTCAAATCTGGAGCACTTCAGGTCCTCTCTTCCTTCCCAAGAGAGGTGCGTTTGTTGGCTGAGCCTGTCAAGTCTGCCAGTAAGAGGCGTCAGGAAGCCAAAAGAGAGCGAGACAGAAACAGCAGCATGGAGAAAAAGCAGGTTACCCCCGTGAAATTGAAGAATGGGCCTCTGAAAGGTATCAAATCTCTACATTGTATTATTTATTGAGCTGTTTTTTCTTCTGCTACACTCAAATATGTTGCTTAGTGAACTTTGCTTAATTCTGTCCTACATTTCCAATAGAGAAGTTTTACATTAGCATAACCCTGTCGACCTTCAGCACTGCACAATTTTGATGATCCAAAGCCTTAATACCTGGTTGCACTCTTTTTTAGCTAATGAGATGATTTAACTATGTTGAGGAAAATAAACCTCAGCATAAAATGTAATTTTTTAAATTGTAATGTAATAAAAAATGTAAATTTAAAAAAATTTTAGATTGTAAGTCCACCTTATTTCTTTTATAGAATGTAGAGTACTAGTTTTCTTGGCGCATTTTAAATTGCCTACTTCTGAAATATTTTTTTTCCATAGGTTTTAAAAGCACTTCTTCTGGGCTTTCACAGTGTGTCAAAACAGAGACACATTCCCCTAATCCTTACTCCTCCCCTATGCGACTTCCCAGGACTCCAGAGATGGAGAGCCACTTACCGGACTTATTGGACACCTCCAATCCTTACAAGAGTACATACTGTTCTCCTTCAGGGAGCTTGAGTCGAGACACAGCACCACTTTCTTCGTCTCCTCATCCCATACGCCAGGTCCCACATTATCAGAACACTGGGGAACTGGCCCAGAACAACAGCACTCCTCTCCTCGGCTATGGAACAGGGCTTGAAGCAGCGAGACAGAGCTCTCTTCAGCTGTCGGATACGAAACCATTCAGAAACCAGCAGCACATGGATGGTCTCTTAGGACTTAAGTCCTCAAGTTTCCGTGACAACTGCTTTGCAGTAAAAGCTGAGTCTGAGGACGTGAGTTGTTTCCAGGGTGGAGCTGCTCCCAGACTGCTCTCACCATCCCGGGCTGAAGGTCTCCACAGTCGCGTGAACTTCCACCAAGGGCAGCCAGGCCTAGAAGACTACAGTGGATCATCGATGACCCCACGTCCCCTGACGCCTGAAGAAGTCAAACCTGAGGAAGTGTGGTCAGACAGCGAGCACAACTTCTTGGATGGAGAAATTGGAGGAGTTGCAGTGGCCCCATCTCATGGTTCAATCCTCATCGAGTGTGCTCGACGAGAGCTGCACGCCACCACCCCCATCCTGAGGCCCAACCGCAGCCACCCCACTCGTATATCTCTGGTCTTCTACCAGCACAAGAGCCTTAACCTGTCCGGCCATGGGCTGCTCCAGTGGGAAGCCAAGATGGCAGAAAAGGCCAGGGAGAGAGAGGAGGCAGAGCGGCTGGGACTGGAGCCCGGAGCCTTAAACTCTGCCAAGTCCAAAAAGCCAAAGGCAGCAGAGAGCGATACGGAAAGTGGAGAGGAGGATGTGTGGCGGGAGGAGCTAAAGGTCCCCACCCGGCAGTCGCTAACAGCCACACGGGACGGCCTCGTCACATCGGCCCCCTACGCCCTTACCCAGGTCACTGGACCTTATAACCGCTGGACGTGACAGTGGCCAGTGCCACTTTTTTAGCTAATGCCTTACCTCAGTCAGCTCTATCTCTTCGGCACCTGTTTATATATGTGCTTTTTTTCATTTGTACTCTTCATCTCAGCTTTTAAAATGATGACTACCCATTTGTCAGTTTTTAAACTGTGAGTTTTGGTGCGTATACATGTCTGTTTTTTTAATGTTAAAGAGACGGTGCTCAGAACAGTGCTTTTATACAGACAAGGTGAAATTAGTGCATAGAAGATGTGACTATTTATTCTGAACGTTTTCACAACTATTTGTATTTAATTTCTGGTCCAAGCCTGTTTACTGCAATATGACTATGTCAACCTGTAAATGATGTGTGTAGTAAACACTCAGAATTGACATTGTAAAATGTGAATTCGATTGTTTTTGTTTCAACCTTGGGTGCTCTTTTGTCAGTAATCGCTGTTTTATGGTGCCATTGTAGCAGTTTCTTTGAATAACCACAAACATACATTAATATTTTATTGTGACACAATAGAGTTTTAGTTAGATTTGAACATACATTTAGCATTGGTTTTATTACAGTGATGTTGGTAATGAAGGTACACAGATACATAACATCTGGATTATGAAACATATTCCCGTATTACAAGGCATTGTTTGAAAAAAGCACTTTTAAACATTTGACTTCTGAAATGTCCTGTATGCACAGCCGTTTTTGTTTATGAGTGACCTCCTTCATCCAATTTCTGTATATATGCTTTGCATGTTTGTTTGGAACCATGATTTTTAAACCATGCTTATCAAAGCAATAATCATGGGATGGTATATGCTGCATTTTGATAATGTGTCAAATTGAAACCATTTTATTACTGGAACATAAAAGATATTATTACTAGTATCCCAATTTTTTTAGGTTTTTCAACTCCCAAAGAGTTTAAAACATGACTTGAAACAGCCTTTTATACATAATCAGATATGTTATATTTTGTCATTTAAATGTGCTGAAATATGTCTGAACAGTTTTACTGTATGTTTCTCACTGGTGCTTTTGTGAAGATCTATACATCCTCCTGAGATCAGAGAATTGGATTTTTATTGCTGCATAGTGCTTTTTTATTTTAAATAAATCACCCCGTATTTTACCATTTGTATTCGTGGTAATGTCTGCATAATACTATATATTTTCTAATCAACATGATTTTTATTACATTTATTTGTTATATTAAATGGTAAGCCCCTTTACACCTCAAACCAATGTTTCAGCCTGTCTATCTCCAGTCATGAAGACAATATCCAAAAGTTATTTTATTATAAGCTATTCTTTTTTTCATCCTTGAGGTGCTAAAACTTGTACTGTGTTAATACGCTGCATCATGGTGTGCTCAAAGATCCTACTTCTAATCCCTCGTATCTTTATGCCAACTGTTTAATGGCGTCTTTGAGAGACTCATTGTATTTTACTCTTATTGCAAAGGCAAAGAAAGAGAAGGATCCTACAATAAATCTAATGTGAATCCACATACTGGTGAACTTGAAATCAGTTGCATTTCAATCTGATTGATATTTTTATTTAAAGATAGTTTTGCTGAACCTTTGTGGATAATCCAGAAGTTTGTTAAGTTAAACATACGGAAAAGATCCTTTTCCTAAATAAATAAAGAGCACCTAGAGTAACCCGGCTGTTATATCACTTTTTGTAGAAGAATGAAATAGGCATTTTTCTTTGTTTGCTGAGTGTCATTGATCAACGTACATGACTCTCCAGACAATTGCTGATACTGTTTCACAAGACTTATAGTAAAGATTATTGCAGTTAGATTCAAACCTCTGCCCTGGCGTAAAATAAATTAATCTGTCCTTTTTAATTAACAGATGTCACAGTTTGACATTAATTTACATAAGCAAAATGCAACCTTCTTACAGATAATGACATTTGACTTATCTTTTAGCTTGCTGTCTGTTTGGTTCTTTAACTTTCTTTTTTACTTTGTGCACAAACAGTTTACAAATTCTCACAGTGTCTTCCTAATTAATTACAGATTTTAGTCTACGACACTATCTGCACACTGACCATTTTGAAACAGACATTGCATTTGAATGTAAACCATTAAAGTCTGTAAACATTGCAGATGTTGTGATTTATGTGTTATTCATACCTCCTAGTGTGTTGCTGTATTTTTAGAAGATGTTTTTTGTCAAGGAAAATAAAACAGCAACAGTTAAAAGAAATAAAATGGAAGCATGTATTACATCAGTCTGTTTGCGCTTATATAAACACACTATATAATGGCGAGAAGTTTAGGCCTAGGAATGAAGATGCTGTTTAAGTGTAATTATTCTGAGAAACGGTCCTTTACAGATGTTCAGGGAGAATGTGGTTTGATGTTCACTGCTCGGTTCTAGAGAAACTACAAGTACAAATTGTTCACAGTGGAGCTTATAGGAACCAGACATCCAAAGAGTTTAATGCCTATAAAAGCTCCATTCTAGAAACCTATTACAGATAACTAAAGCCTATCACATCATCCACCACTGAAATATATACTTTAAATAGAAGATGTCTTAATGGTCTGAAAACAAGTAGTGAATGTGTGTGATCTGAGGAGAACCCCATGGAGTCATATGTGTGTGAAGTGCAGTCATCGTTCTATACAAACTTCCATTGTACCAAACAGACTGTCCTCTATCTATTAAATAGATGATCGCTGTATTAAACAGATTGTCACTGTATTACATTAATTTTAACTGTATGAATTATACTGCCACTGTGTTAAATAGATGATCATGGTATTAAACAGACTGTCACTGTATTAAAATAGATGACCACAATATTAAACAGACTACAACTATATTAAATAGACTGCCACTATATTAGACTGTCACAGTAATAAATAGATGACAACTGAATTAAATAGATCCCAACTGTAATAAACAGATTACCACTGTATTAAATAGATCCCAACTGTATGAAACAGATGACCATTGTTTTAAACAGACTGCCACTGTATTAAACAGACTCATGCTGTACCAAACAGACTGCCGCTGTATTAAAAAGATTGTCACAGAACTAAATACACTGCTACTTTATTACACAGACTGTCACTAATTTAAACAGACTACCCGTGTATTAAATAGATTGTCACTCTGCGGTACATGAGCCACTCGTGTCTGTATTGTCCAGGTGTGTATGTCCCTCGCGGGCCGCCGTAGAGTTCGAACGGTTTCGCGTGACGCATCGGCACCGGAGAGGCAGCAGAAGCTCGGCACGGGCAAGATGGCGACATCGGAGCCGGTAAGAGGGGCCGGGGGCGCGGAGAAAGGGCTTTTTTTGAGATTCAGAATGGTAAAACGGCGACTTCTCGTCTCGCTAGTGGCTAGCTTTACCTCAGCGTGTAGAAATATGGTTGAACTTGGCGTGTGTTTTGATTCTAGAGGGACTGGATGAAAACTGCTAAGCTAACGCTCCTCACTGCAGGCTCTGTTGCAGAGACCTGGCTGGGGCACGGCTCACTTTCTCCGCTCTTTAGAGAAACGACAGCACTCGCTGTTCCTCCTCCATCATGTTTTTGAACCACTCAGGGTCTTCTTGTTATTTCAGCGATGTTAGTCCGT
Source organism: Ladigesia roloffi (assembly GCA_037577295.1). Classification (NCBI taxonomy): domain Eukaryota; kingdom Metazoa; phylum Chordata; class Actinopteri; order Characiformes; family Alestidae; genus Ladigesia; species Ladigesia roloffi. The sequence continues at coordinate 10,451,197 of JBBKCR010000141.1, read as the reverse complement.
TTGAACTAAGCGGCTGTTTTCTTTTTTGCCGATTCATCCGTGCGAATCCAGTCGTGTCCAGACAGGCGGACACGTGTGTTGGTTGCTAGCTTGGTTTACAGGCTAGCTCAGCCCAGAGTCCAGGACCCAGATTAGCTCCCCCTCTCACTCACTCGCCCTCACTCACTCGGGGTGGACGGTGACTAAGGGCACATAATGAAGTCCCGGATCTAAGGGACACATACAACGAAATGTTGGAGCCTAATTAACGACTCATAAAATTAATTGTTGGAACCTAACGTGGGACACATATAATGACGTGTTGGAGCCTACCTAAGAACACATATAATGTAGTGTTGGAGCCTAACTAAGGGCTCATGATCAAGTACTGCTCTTTAAGTAAGAGCACACATGAAGTGTTCTTCTTTACGAATGAACTAATGTTAACGTGGCAACCAGGAGATTTTTTATGACTGATTTGTGTTTCATCGACAGTAGAGGGTGTGTTTGCTCCAAATATAACTTTACTTTTTTTGCATTTTTGAAATAATTCAATTTTTTTGGCTACTTTCAGGAAAAATATCAGCGTAACCGCAGGAAAATGGTGGCATAAGAAGCAGTAGTTTTGCGCCAGTATTGAATATTTACTGGTTCTCTAAGTTACAACATCTGTTTCCATTTTTTTGGTGATGGGATGTACGTAATATGGTTGATATAAGCAGACCTGATTCGAGTTGTTCCCCCCACTATAGTTTTTTTCCCGTTGCCGTTTTAGGTTACATTTCATGGCATGTACATTTAGTTACAGTTTATATATACCTTTACACAACTGTACTTATATTTTTCTTAATCTTTGCTGTAGTATTGCCAGTAGTAGAATGGAATAGTTTCGAGAATACAGTGCATTTAATTTGTCCATAATCTGGGTTTGTTCTTGCAGCGAGGAACCGAAAGTGAAGAAGCTACAAATGATAGTCCTACCCCAGCTGTTGCAAGTCCTGAACAGTACATTAAACACCCTTTGCAAAACAGGTAAAAATATGTAAATTTTTCTTGTATTACTTACATGGTCCTTTTTTTTACCACACATCACTTTTACTACAATAATGTAATTAGCGGTCTCAGGGCTCTTACTTATCTGAGCAGCATATATGATGCGGTGACAGTCTGTCAGTGTGTTGTAGGCCTGTGAAAAGTGCTGACCACACATGTTAAGCGGTCTCTTTCCAGACCCATCGACCTTGTCACTGCACATTGCTGAGTTACTCATCCCTGGACCAGTGATGAGTCTCACTGATAGTAGGCATAGCCCTGACAATTTACTCAACATGTAAAGGCGCATCATTTTTAATGGATTTGGTGAAATCCTTGTATTTAGTTGACAGGTATTGCAGATAAGCCTACAAATGTGTGTTTTTTTTCCTCACTTAGGCCATGACTGCACTGTTTAAAATGTGGTGCACTGATGATCCCTGCCTTTTTTGTCCGCATAAAGGAATAATGTTACTTAATACAAAGGCTTTTTGAAAGAAAGACAATTCAACAGTTAGCCTGATTGAAGGCAGGGTTTTTTTGTTCAGTTTGTCTTTTATTTTTTTACAATGAAGCATAACCCATTGCACTCATATATTAATACATTTTGGTGTGTCATATTTTTCCAGCAATGTGTATGCTTAAATGAAGTTCTTCAATGTAATCGGTGGTACTTTATTCAAACTCCTTGTACAGGTGGGCTCTCTGGTATTTCAAAAATGACAAGAGCAAAAGCTGGACAGAAAACTTGCGACTGATATCAAAATTTGACACAGTTGAAGATTTCTGGGCGTAAGTGTTTTAAGATTTTACACCCCTGTTTCTAACATTGAACAAAAGTGGATCTGTAGGATTCCAAAATACTGAAAGTCCACTTAATATGGTGTTATGTGTTTTGTTTTTATCCAACAGATTATACAATCATATACAGCAACCCAGTAAACTTGGATTTGGTTGTGATTACTGCTTATTTAAGGTATGATGGAAAAGCATTTTGTTATCACTTGTCTATGTCCTGGTTAAGTTCTACACAGTAAGTACTGCTTCATCCAGTGTTTTTATGAATATTTTTCTGTTTGGATCTTTTGTGTGCCTCAGGATGGCATCAAGCCCATGTGGGAAGATGACCGGAATAAACTTGGAGGAAGATGGTTAATGACCCTAAGCAAACAGCAGCGGCACAATGACCTTGACCGCTACTGGATGGAGACAGTAGGGTTCCATTTTCCTAGCATTAGGTTAAAATCTCTGAGTCAGAGAAGATAATACCTGCAGCTTGTTCTTTGTCCCCTGATTTATATTTTTTTTACCTACTTTGCAGCTGTTGTGTTTAGTTGGGGAGTCTTTTGATGAGGCCAGTGAGGACGTATGTGGAGCTGTGGTCAACGTTCGACCAAAAGGGGATAAAATAGCCATCTGGACAGGAAACTGCCAAAATAGAGACGCTATCATGACGATAGGGTGGGTCCCTTTGGTTGTGTATATACATTGAGGTGTAAATATATATAAAAATATATATATATATAGTCCATTCAATGTTATCTTGATTCAGTACAAGCAAAAAAACACTCCTGGCTAGAAAACCTCCAAATGGAGATATTTTGGATGGATTCTATGTTCACCTTTTTAGAGCTCTCCACATTGTAAAAGTTCTTTGCAATTCCAAATGCATTATTTACTGTGTCCAGTCCAGTTCTCCAGCCTCAAGCTGATGTGTTATCCTCCAAGCTAGTCGTGACAAAGCAAACTGACATTCTACAAACAGTTCAGAACATTATATGCTGTTACATACATAATGTGTCTTTATGCTTGTCTTTCTACCTTTACTTTCATTTAAACTAACTGTGCTTGTCAAGAGTTTGCTCATTTCATTTGAGCAAAATATTATACAATTATTGGACAAACGACTTGGCCATTTATTTCAGAAATGAGTGTCTTCCTATCAACATTATAATACATTCAGACAAAGCAGAAAAAGGTTTTTGTTTCTAACATTTTTTCAGTTATTTCATGGATTTGTGAAATTCCATTAATTGTACACCTTATTTAATGTATCCAAAATAAGTGTTTGATTGTAACTGCAATAACAAGGACATGGAAGTGGTTAAGCAAAGTCACTGGCATACATAAAATCACTGTTTCCCTTTTTTTGCATTTATTTTTTATTTCAATGTTTTTAGTGAAAGCCCAGCTAACCAGCTTTTAAATAGGATTAAAATAAATTTTCTCAAGTGGCTTAGCCTAACCACTTTCTACTTTCTTTTTTTGTAATGCCTGTTCACTAGGGGGAGCTAATGCCCAGGGCATCTATTTCATGTTAAGCTCTGACCCATGAATTTACATCAATAGAGGAGTCCTTTATATTTTTGTCGATTTTATATAATTTGTTTGTTTTTTTCGTCAGGTTACTTCAGTGGTCAAGCTATATCTGATGTTGGTGTTTCTTATTCCCTTTCAGGCAACAATACAAAGAACGCTTGAATCTCCCCGTCAAAACACTTATTGGATACCAGTCCCACGATGACACCTCTAGCAAAAGTGGCTCCACGACAAAGAACATGTACTCAGTTTGAAGAAGACTTTCAACTTGTAGGTTTATAAAATTACAAATTTGCATCACATTAATACTTTTGAGTTGTCAACTACTGTAGTGTCCTTCCTTTTTAAGAAAAAAAGCAAAAAATGTTCAATATGTAAACATGTAGTTCTCTCCATCCTAAATGATCCACACTAATGGTGTGGATCAAGGTTTTGACCTGTGACGGGGGGGGCTGCATCAGCGGAAGCTATGTGACTCAAGCTAGATGGCGATTTTTTTAGAATTTGAAAGGTAAACTAATAACTTTTCCCTAGCTATGGAGGTTCTAAAGCTTAGATTGAAGAGACACTTTTGTTCCTTTAACCTTTCTTCTTTTGTTATGAAAAGTGTTTCAAATGTACAAAGGTAAAAAAAAAAAAAAAGTCGACAACTTAATCTACACAAATTTTTAAGGGCCACAACTTTTAACATGCCTAAGTTGGAGGTGTTTGGCACAAGAAGTGATTGCAGAGGCGCCTACAGATTGACTATCTTAAAGGTTTGTAACAGGTTAGCTGGTTGCTCTCCAAATGTAGAGTGGCCATTTATTGTTTCAGCTATGCTGAAATTGTGGAATCTTGCTTGTAGAACCTATTTTCAGCTTTTGTGTTAGCCCCACATCTATTTATGATATGCATTGCAGTTGAAATTAGTGAGAGGATAACTGAAGATCAAGTTCCTGATTTCATTTACTGTTCATTTTCCTTCCTTTTTTGTGAAGTTGTTAGCATTGTGGACTACTGCCTAATCTTGAACATTTTTTACAGTGTATTATACAGTAAATACCAATACATCCATGCTTTTTAGGTGTGCTTCTCACCTTTCTCCTCTTAACAACATAGTAAACATTTTCAAGTTTGCACCACATCAGTTGGTGAATTCAAATGAGAGGTATTCATTGTGAATTTATTTTGCTCATAATGTATCTATCTGTAATTTCAGGATGTATATTATCTTCTTTCGAGTAAAGGTTAAGTGCTTTGCATTAACAACAGGATGATGATCTGTGCTGTTTCTTAACTTTACATACACACATTACTAATGGAACATGACTAAGTTTAAAATACTTTGGCGTTGTTATAACTGTGGTTTCTAAAGTCAGTTTTTTCTTTTTCTTTCGTTCTTTTTTTATTTTGGATTCTTTTTTTAAAAAGAAAGTAAAAATGAAACCGTCGCTGTTGTGAAATATGCCAGTGGCGTCAGTATACCACACCTATTACCAGTTTCCGGACAGTTGAGTGACTTTAAAAAAGGAAAAGAAAAAAAAAATGGGTGCAGTTGTTTCCTTGTCCTAATTCACAGGTACAAACCCGAATGTCTGTATGCAAATGTCACTGTGTGAATACAGGCGGTAGACAAAATAAAAAAAGTAATCCTACAATCCACTGATTGCTGTTTTTAATAACGAAGTTTCTAGTATAAGGTAGAAAAATAAATAAATGGCTGAACAAAATTTTGGCCCAAATTCTTTAACAGACTGGAGTAAGAACATAGGAAAATGTACAGAAAATGTTGACTAGACTTGAGTATACCAGAATGAGTTAAAATTAAGTATGGTAAATATGCTGTTTATACACACAAGCATTTGGGCCTTGACAACCACGTAGTTTGTTCATCAAATGTGATTCCAAGATGCAAGTTTACCACACCCAATAGTTCTTTGTCAAGAATTTGTTCAATGTGAAAATCGGCATGAGATGTGTCTCGGATTTAAAGTTCATAATAGCTTTTAAAGCTGCTTGTATAGTAAAACATACTCCACTTTTTTGTGGTTGTGCTTCCTTACCATTGCTGTTTATAAACATGTGCTATTACAGGACCAAAAAGTGCTTTACTGTTTTTTGGGTGTTTTTCATTACCAGGTTAGTAACAAATGTATTAAGCGAAGAAAACTGGAAGTTAAAGCTTCAGGCAACACCTAAAACCACTAGTGTTTTTACAAAACAAGTCTGAAATCCTGCCCAGTTCCATACCACACTGACCATCTTAGGTGAAAAAACTAGTAGTATACTTCCCTGCAAGCATCAGATTGATGAGTCCCAGTCTTCTTGGGCCTACAGCCACATAGGGGATGCACAACAATATTTTTCTCAGCATATACCCTTAATATGTATTTAAAAACTTACATTGCAGAGAGGTTTAGCTGGTTTTATTTCAGTTTGTATTGATGGGAGGGAAAATTGCTCTGTGATACTAGACTATGATGTATAAATGTATGTTACATTTTATGCAATTCAAGTCAAGTAATTAGATTTTATGTATTTTATATACATGTATACACCAGCATCTACGTCAACAAATATGTATGTTGGTTGTCAGTATTGCCTAAACATTTCCATATTCCCAAAGAAATGCAATCTATTTGAGACTCGAATTTGTTACCGGATACGTTCCAAGACCAAAACAGCTCAAATAATTGCTCTTTGGTTTTGTGCAGAAAAGTGCATCAGTGTTGTGATTAATTTGTAAGTCCTGAGTCGTGTGATTGAGGGCTTGGTTCATTATCTACCAGCAGAACTGGAAAACAGTTATCACCTGTACTATAACCTGAAGTGTCCTAAAACAGGAGAATAGGACGTGCTGACGATATAGAGGATCGGGCAGGAAGTTGCGACAAAGCAATGCAACTGATATGCTGTGGATTTTCTTTGAACAAAATCCATTCATATGAGGTAAAGTTTCTCAACTGACTGCATTGCCACATTGTACTCTTTTTTTTTTTTTTTTACAAATATAGTGTTTCCCAGTGTTTGAGGTGTTCAGCGATTAGATTAAAATGAAGGTTTTGTGATACATGGCAGCGATTCTATGACCTGCATTGATATTAGCAGTAATGCAAGATATGAACGAAGCCCCAAATCTACAGGATTAAAAAAAGAACATGCCTGCATGCTCAGGTTTCTGTCTGGTTTACTGAAAAGTCAAAGACCAAAAAAAAGCATGACAGGAATCCATTGGGAAAAATATAATGTATATAAATAATCTGAAGCAGACATGATGGCAGTCATCAGGATAAAATAAGAGCTTTCTCTTCATCTCTCTTTGAGAGAAGTACTGAGAGCATTGCAGAGGAGAAAAAATAAAACTCCACTGCGTAGCTGAGTTCAAAGAGCTCCAGATTCACGCTGAGGGTCCACTCAAAGATGGCTGAGACGTGCTTATAGATGATGTCATCTTGGACAAAGAAGATACAGTCTGATAAGCAGAAATTAAGGAAGTTGTTTTGTTTCTATTCTCTAAGCTGTGCATGAAAGTCTGGTCTATGATTAGGTTTTATTTAGAAACAGGAATTTCCAAGTAATGCTCTTAAACGAACAGCTGATGGATATTGTTTTTACTGATGAATGATCTAACCAACTATTAATCATCCAAACTCCCTGTCCATCGCTGAGTTGCCTCCCTGAAGTAAGCAAGTTTTCTGCAATGAAAGCATTATCGCATGATGCTAAAAATGTTGAAAGGATACAGAGGATGGTCACTATGACCTGGGTGCTGGTGGAGATGATGCGTATTGGATAAAGGAAGTGCTCCAGTCCAGTAAGTTTGCACTTGCTGGTCAGAGAAGTCAACAGGGTGGTGTAGAAGCAGATACACACAAAGCTCAAAGCAGCTCCGAGGTAATGAAGCAATATCAGCTCCGCCGGCTACAAGAAGAACACAACACAGACATCTCTGATTACTGTCTGAAACACAGATTTGCTCATATGATTTATGTGAATGCAATTTTGGGTAATGATGCCAAGAACAAATCAAACACATCTAGTTACTCCTGCACACTATATCACAGCTCTGTATACATTCAGGCACCGCAGTCTATTCACACACACAAACTTGTGTTGACACAGGCCTACTAAACCTGTTCTGGAAGATTTCATTTGCGGTCACACCTTACAGCACAATTTAGAATTGAGCTGCTTTGAAAAATGATAGAATGATTTATTAATGTCGTGACACGCTTCGGTAAAAAACCAGGAACACACTCCAGTACTGAGCAGGAAACGACTCTCCTGCTGTGTAAGAGACTTTAATCTACAGATTTCCCAGACAGCTATGATTAGCTGGATAAGGTATTACTCTTGGGTAAGCTCTAGGGCAGTGGTTTCCAACTTTGGCTCTAGACTTGCCTTGAGCCTGCACATTTCCTGCCCCAAAATACCCATTTCACCCAAGAAAAGGCTAATTAGTTTATTATGGCATCAGGTGTTTGGGAGCATGAAAAGAAAATGTGCAGGACCATGGATTAGGGGATGCAAGAATTCAAGTGTTCAGGAATGAGGTGTGGTATGGTTTACCTAACCACTGATTGGGAAATTAAAACTATACTAAATAAGTCTAGTAATTGTTTTGCAATGTTTGAGACAGGCTAAAAGCTTTAGTAAACCTGGCGCAAAGGGTTTTTATCTGGGGTTCTTTAAAGCAACACCAGTAACACTAGCTACACTGCTTGACCACTAGAGATTGTAGTCAGGTTTATCTTGAAAAATCAGTTTTTCATAAAGGTCAGAGAAAGTGGTGTATTTTGATTGCATGTGTAGTGTGTACTTACATTGCAGTTCCCTGCTACAAAGGCACCGATGGCTGCGACACAACCGAAAACCATGGCGAATTTACTAAGCATGGAGTTCATACTGCTCTTGTCCATGATATGTGCATGGTGGAATATACAGAAAGCCAGGACTGTAGAAATAAAGGGTATATATTTACTATAATAGAGGTTTTCCCATGCTTAGTTTATTCTTCATTATTTAATAGCCCCAAATTTATTATTTGGATTTTTTGTGAATTCACAAAAACACAATAATATCTTACATGTGCGGTAAAAAAACAAACAAATTAATTCACAGAGAAAGATCAACAAGTCTACTTACATAAAAATGACCCAGCACTGATTGTAGCACTAAACAGGGAATTTTCTGGGAAATTTGTTCCACTTGTACTGTAACGTAAAAAAGAAATGACATTCTAAACGATTCTAAATTTCCATGTCATATCCACAGTTGTAGATCATGAGATAATAGGGTTCACTAACCTAATGGTGGGTACATTAAGGACTGTGCAACAATTCTCCGTTTCATTTGTCAGACATGAATTTCTGTATTCCCTGGAGAAAAAAATATATATTTAAAAATGATTGCAGCTCCTTATTCAAGCAGCCAAAGAACATACAACATTTATACACAGTTTTTGTACAACAGCTATGAAAATTACAAAACAAAACAAAAAATCTTTCCAACATCTATATAAGTGAAAACACAAGCTGTGTGAGGAATTAGAATCACTGTTTAATTTAACATACCTGAAATTATAAACTAAGCAGAAAATTGTAGATTAAAAATAATTAATAAAAGTTATCACATACCAGTTACTGAGTGAGCAGACATGTTTGAAGCTTAGTGCAATGCCATACCTGCAAAAAAAAAGCTATGTATGAGAAATCAAACTATTAAAACAAAAAAACAATTTACCTTTAAGCTGTGTATTTACTCACAGTAACTTATGCCCTCACTAGCAGCTGAGGTGCACAGCGCGAGTGGTTTAATGTATAACCCGGAACTTGCTGATAGTGACTGAGTCAGAATTTCAGGCTGGGGGACAATCAGACTTAGTGAATTTCACCGGGCAGGTGATATAAACAGGGATTTACAGCTAAATGAGTCTTTCTTTTGAAGAAGGTGGATAGACAAATAAGTGATTCTATTAAATTGAAAGCTGGGCAAAATTTTATTTGTATGTACTTGACTAGTGTGTACAGCCAAAAGACATGTTTAATATGATATCAGCGTCCAATATAGCTTTTTTCCACTTGTTGAACTGGTTACACCACATTTTTATACATGCATTCCATTATCAAATTTCAATTAAATTGGTCAATTAAAACACCATCTTCATATTATACATATAATACGTATAATATAGATTTTAGCACTCTCCTGTTTCTCACACTGTCCTGAAACCTGAGTGTTTCCTCAAACTTCAAATCACTTTGTATATAAACACATCTGTCAAAATTAATGTAATGTTAAACACCACACACATTATATATATTTTCATTTTTTTATTTACAGATTATATATTTATAGTACATTATAGATATTATATTATAATGTTAATCTGTCAAAAATGACTGAGGTACTTCTCGCTTTCTCTGTGTA
>JBBKCR010000141.1:10419740-10441356 GCA_037577295.1 Ladigesia roloffi | reverse complement strand
CTCTACAGAGAAAACCGATTTGCCCAGTGGTCAGGCTAAATGGTTTCCCCTGCTATATGGCATAAACAGTAATTCCCAAGGACTATACTGAGCACTTAGATTAATACGTTTGAGAAATAGTGGTGTAGACAATATTTAATCTGGATTTTTAAAAATATTCACACTGGTCCAGTCTTTTACCAGTTTTACAAATGTGAGTTTTATGGCAACAGACACACACATTTTGACATTGTACACATTGTATTTACACTTTTTAGGGATGGGATGTTATTCGTTTATTTTATTGAACATTTTGTGTGTGTACATCTAAGTTCTAATATAGTTGGCAAAACAAATGTACTAAATTCAAATCAGTGTCTTCCATGTCTGGAATGGTTGTACAGGATTCTTGAGCCTACAAGGTAATCAGATAACCTTAATTGAATTGTGAAATAGGCTTGACTGAAATATTAGATTTTGTATATTATGAGAAATACTTATACTATTTAGCATTAATAAAAAAGACTAAAATAGAGCTTGAGTAAAACTAGACTAAAATGTAATGAGTTTTTGTCGACAAAAACTAGACGAAAATAGTCAAGGATTATTCTGACTACAATAAGACTAAAATGCTCAGACTTTTAGTCGAGTAAAACTTGACTAGACTAAAAAGAGTCTGGACGTGACTAAGACTAATAAAAACTAAAATGACAGCTTGATGCAAAGACTAGATTAACTAAAATTAAAACAGGCTGCCAAAAACAACATTACTCCACAGCCAACTGTAAGTGTTTTTGAGCTGATCTCAAAACAGATTTGGTCTGTATGTCTGTGACACAAAAGTGCTCTGAGAGGAGAATATATTTATACCATATTCCCTAGTTCTACTATAAAATATACACAATGGGCAAAAGTATTGTGTTGCCTGTCTATTATACCAACAGGGACTTTTATAACATTGCATCCAGGGGAGTTGGACTCCCCATTGCAACTACAACAGCTTCCACGCTTCTTGTAAGGTCATTTCTGACCATTTATTCTGTATAGCATGTGTGAGGTCATGCCCTGATGCCGGGCATTGCGAGAATCTCTGTTGTAGTTCATCTCAAATGTGTTGGATGTGGTCTAGGTCCAGGCTCTGGGTGGGCCAGTGAAGTTATTCCACACCGCACCATTTCAACAATGTCTTTATGGAGCTTGCTTTGCTGGAATTCAAATGTGCCTTCCCCAAAAACTGTCCACAAAGTTGAAAGTATGGTGTTGTCCAAAAATTCTTGGCATGCTGAAGCATTAAGACTGTCCTTCACTGGAAGTGAGGGGACACCTAAATGCATTAATCGTAATGTCAATTTTGGCCATATGGTGTAGTATGAGAGTTAATACTAGATTATAAGAATGTGAGTACCTTAGGTTAAATGTACTCTACAGATCTTTAGTCCAGCACTAGGCTTAATCCCTGTCTGGAACACTCCGTCTCACATTATTACATAATCTGATTCTACTTCAGGACTCTAGGGTTTTGACGTTGTGTTGCTGAAATGCGCATGCGCAGTAATAGTCCTGGATCTGTGCACCGGTCCAACAGCAGGACGGAGGGTAAGCTAATCTCACCAACGGGCAACATTTGTTGTGGGTTTTGTTGTTGTTTTTTTTACCTGCGGTGCATATGAAACAATGTATCGTTGTCTGTTAAAACAAAAGTGACCATAACCCTATCTGGAGTAACTAAGTAGTATAATCGGTGGCCCCGTGTTTACAGGCAGTGTTCTAACAATGTGTAACTCACACACTAAAGCTGCTGGGTTAGCTTAGCCTGCTGCAGGCTCTGCAATTTGTGCTGACTTGTCGTTTTTTCTGTAATCACTTATGCTTTTTTCTCACTTTAAATACATACATGTGTTCGGTTTACCTCATCTCTTTGTTTCTCGGCGAATATATTTATCCGCTATCATCGCTTTTTGCTAAACCGTTGTCAAGTTGGGTGGTGTTGATGTTGCTAGTTAGCCAGCCTGTGTGTCTGGGCTACCACAGAATGTAGCTCGTGTTAGCTTAGCTTGCTTCAGGCCGGTTCGTTCTGCTTCAAAGAGATTAATGTAACCAAACAGAACTAAACCTTAGACGATTAGAAACATCAAAGTATTCGTTTTTCTGTTAGTTAGTTAATTTGCATAATGCGTTTTGTTGTCGTCTTGCAGCCATGCTTGCAACCAGTTGGGGTTGCTAGCTTTCCAGGTTGTTTACCAGCTAGCCAGCTAGTTTGCTGCCTCCTAAAGCTGACAGGAGGCACCACAACATCTTAGCCAGCTGTCTGCTGTAGTTTTAAAGTTAATGTACTGGACTTATTTTACTGGTTAGTGATGAGATTATGACAATAAAAATTCCAACAGGATAGTGTCTGCTGCTGGTCCATCAGAAGTTTGAGCTCGTCTCCATGGCCCAGTTTGGGGGGCAGAAAAACCCTCCGTGGGCGGCCCAGTTTGCTGCCACAGCGGTCTCTCAACCTGGACACTCAGGACAGTCCCTTGACCTGAACAGCCTACACTGTAAGTAATGACATGGTGTGTTCTGTTAATGTGAGGGTTTCACTATTTCTGAAGCAAGCCCTCTTGCAAGTTTATTGTTCTCACTAGACAGATGACAGTTCACATTTTTTAGCTTTTCGATTCGAATTGGTGGGGGTAATGTTCTTTGCCTTCCCGTATTTATCTGATTGAGAGTTGAAGGTTCAATATATTCCAACTGACTCGGCCAGTTTGCACTACTATCTGCTTTGGCCTAGGTGATTTGGCCTAGGGTGGCCAAACTAGAATTTGTGCTGTTTCAGTAGAGTGTAGTGTCTTAAGATGTCTTTGTTCTGTTTTAGCTTTAGGTGTTCAGCAACCATCTCTCCTGGGTGCTTCTCCTACCATATACTCACAGCAGTCTTTGGCTGCAGCTTCTCTTAACACACAGTCTGCTGCCAATTATCAGATTTCCCAGCAGACTGCAGCCCTACAGCAGCAGGCTGCTGCAGCTGCTGCAGCTGCACTGCAACAGGTGAGCTAATGAACCATGCTCTACTGTATTCACCGTATGCCTCACACTGCAAGTCTTCAGTGAAAGAACAATCATACTATTTTTCTTCAACATTCCAATGTTTGGTCTGACTGTGTCATGCTGTGTTTAGACTTTTGAGAACAGATGTAGCTAGGTATGCATGTTTATTATTATATGACATGCATGTATCTTGTCCCAGATGTTTATATATTATGGCAATAACACTCCCAAGATCTGCTTTTTGTTATGATGAATACCATCTTGTGTAAGTTCCTGCCATGAGTCTTTATGTTGAAGCAGTACTGGAATTGTCAATGGAATGACTGTAATCCTACTCCTTCACTGCAGTGAATAGCCGTATGTCGCTGATGTATTTTTTATTTTAGTCTCAGATCAATTCAGCCCTGCAGCAGTATCAGCAGCAACAGCAGCAGCAGCAGCCCCCTCAGGCTCCTCCACCACAGCCACCACCTCAACAGACACTCTACAATGTACCACATCAGGTATACAGGCTTGCTCTTTGCATTCTTCCTCATATATATCTGAAGGATTTAAATAATAGATAGGTTTACAGTGACATACCAGATTGTTTGGAATGGAATAGTTGTTTTCAAAAAAAGTTTTTCTTTTTGAGAATTTGTAATGTGGACTGTTGATAAATTCAGGTATTGGATTTTTATTTTTATTTGGAGTGAAAGAACTATAACTTGTCAGCAAAATATTGCCTGGGAATGCACCCAAAAGTGCTTGGTCATATGTGATGTACTTTCTTCAAATACCCTTATTATATCAAAAACTTGTGAAAATGCCTAGTAAGTTCTCTGTGCTGTATCTGTTTAAATAATTTTTTGTTTGGGTATCAGGTAGGGCATGGAGGGTTGTGTGCTTTTGTTCTGGAAAGGTGGACAAAAATATGAATGAATTTCAAACCTAGAGCTTCTGTGCCAGATTGTGTGAAATGAAAGAGAAAGGTTTAATATTTTGTGCTTTGTCAGTTTGTGTGGCAAATCTTAGCAGTGGGAGTTTTCACTGTATTATTTTTTCTTACTGGCTTTGCAATAAAAAGCCACTGATTAGCTCAGTGCACTTGTTGACAGCTTGTGCAATAATCACATTAGATGGTGCAGCCTAGAGTACCACAAATCTTGGCAAGTCCTTGTTTCCCTTTCCTTTCTCCACCTAGTGAACTGCAGCAACTGGTTTAGAATTCAGTTTTATTCCATATTTGTTATTTGTTTTAGTTTATTTACAGATTATAGAATTGGCCATGAATTGGCTGTTTAAAATACAGCCACCTGTATGTATGTATGTGTCAATTGACTTTATCATTTGAGATCTATAAATTGATTCCCTGTTTTGTAGACATCCTTGTTATATAATGGGAGTTTTTTTTCCTCTCTGTTTGTGCTATTGACAGCTTCCTCAACCACAGCAGGCCCTGCTTTCACAGGTAATTTTTGTTGTTATATTTGTTCAATCACTTTAGATTGTAAATACTACATTACAGTGAATACATGTAGATCAAGTAAGATAATCTGACTTTCTGGCATCCTGTTCTAGCAATCTGCTTTATTCTCTCAGATGTTAGATAGAAGCCAGACCTATGGTTTGTTTAATTGCTGAAAGCTCATTCTAAAAGCTAAGAAAAGGCGGTACATTCAGCACATATGTATACAGAACTAAGTTTACTTAAATGTAAAGTTAGTGCAGATGTTGGTTTCTCTTGGGTGTTACTGCATTTTAAGTGCTATAAATTCTTAATTCACCTAAACTTTAAGTTATGTGTTTTGATTTGAAAACTTACCAGCAAGTGATAAACATTTGATTCACATTTCTAATGGACACGGAGGGCTAACAGTACATCAGTGTAGAATTGATTTAATATAAGCATAAACAAAGATTTGTTTGTTTGACAACAAAAAAAATCCCCAATGATTCTACATGTGTTTTAATATGTTCGAGTGTGATGCATAACCAACACACAGGGGAAATAAACTGGAAATTAAAGGTGGGGGTGTATTAATTTGGCTTTCTGTTTTGTAACATTTGTGTCTTTTGTCTTTCATAGCCCCCTGTTGCTTTGCCTACCAGTCTTAGTTTGTCAAACCCACAACAGACAGCTCAGATCACAGTCTCATATCCAACCCCCCGCTCAAGCCACCAGCAGCAGCCCCAGCCCCAGAAACAACGTGTCTTTACTGGGGTGGTCAACAAGCTGCATGACACATTTGGTTTTGTGGATGAAGATGTTTTCTTCCAGCTTAGGTAAGAGCTTGTTGTAGAACTTTGAGATGGTTTTTTGTTTATTTTATTATTTTTTTAAAACCCGTGATATGGACATAATCTTTAATAATGCTCAATTTATATTATAGTTAGATCTACATTTGTTTCTTGGTCTTTCTGTAGTGCGGTAAAGGGGAAAACGCCTCAAGTGGGTGACCGTGTTCTTGTGGAGGCTGTTTATAATCCCAACATGCCCTTCAAGTGGAACGCTCAACGTATTCAGACTTTACCTCAGTTGCCCAACCAAACGGTATGTAAGCCTAATATTCCAAATTCTCTACTAAAATTCAAAATAATCAGATCCTGTCTTTTCCTCTTTTTTTTTTTCTTCTTCAAAGCGTGCCGTTGATTGCTGTGTTTTCAATCTCTATGTAGCACCAGCCGCCCCAGCCCTTACCTCAGGTTTCCCCACAGCTGTCCAGCTTTTACTCAGACGCAGGAGTCCAGCGCTACTCTGATATACACTCCGCAGTGGACTCAAGACCAAATGTAACCATCTTCTCTTCCTTCTCTTTTTCTAATGTCCCCTATTCTCTCACTGCATGAACAGGTGTTAGTCACAGTTCCTCGATTCCTTTCTTTCAACTCATTAATACATTCTGCTCTACAGCTTTAAACTTGTTGGGTCAAGGATTTGATCATTTGATCAGGTTTTGATTTATTTTTTCTCACAGATCTAGTATTTTTTGCTAATTATTGTTGTTTTAGCAAATTAAAGTTTAAATGAAAGAGTATGTCTTTTTTTCCCCAAAAGCATTTTTGGCTTTATGGAAATGCCCTATAAACTTAGCATTTTTTTTTTTGAATGAAAGGAAGAGCATGATCAAAAATAAGTTAACTGTCATAAATATAAATTTAAGTACTTCTGGGTAGTTGAAGGCATCAGAGTTCTGATATTCTTTATTTAAGACATGGAAGCTTTTGTAATCAGCTGGTTCTTTTCATCAAGTTTACTTTTCGATGGTAGCCGTGTTCTCTTCTAGTCTTTATTCTGAGAGAAAAATTATCTAGATGTAAAGAAAGAAGCTTTTGACACAGCGAGAATGCACAATGAAAATATGTTTATAATTTGTACATTGCTATTAACACCTACTTGGATTTCTGTCTTTCAGCAGGGGCCAAAATGCTAACGTTTGGTTTTTCATTTAACAACTTTTTTTCTTCTTTTGGGGTTTCATTGCACCTTAACACACTAAGATGCTTCTCTCAGTGGATTACATCTTTCAGAAAAAGCTATTCATATACTGGAAGTGAACGAATAACTTTTGTTTTCCATACACCCTAACAGCAAAATATTTAAGTAGTTATATTCATATTGTTTGTACTTCACATGCCAAAATGGCCAGGACCACTGCAGTAGACATAGTCCCAGATTAGTTTTCATAGTATAATGCTGCTGACGTTTGATTCTGACCTATGCTTGGTCTATTTGTGCCTGTTTCAGAGCCAGCCTCCTGGCCCCAACATGATCAAGCCAGGTCCTTCCATGCTTCAGTCACTACCTCCACCAACTACCTTCAGCATGCCGACCCAGGGTCCCCCTCCCTCCCTGCTTCAGGCTCAGCTTTCTGCAGCCACTCTAGCACCACTCTTGCAGAATCCCCCTCAACCTCTCCTGCCCCAGCCACCCCCTAAAGGTAGGGCAGTTGAACCTCCTGAAAAGTTTTTTGGTACCAAATTTGTGTAGAGTTACAGAGCAAATATATATATATATTTTTTTCCTTTTCTGTAGATTCTGTGTTTTCAGGGGGGTTGCTGCAGCCTCCCGTACGAATGATGCCCCAGCCACAGCCTGTGCGACGTATGGATCCCTCCCCTCGCTTTCCTAGCCGCAATGACCGGCCAGAGCTCATTCTGAGGAAAGATGACCGTAGGTCAGTAGCAGTCAATTCTGTAGGGTTTTTCTTTTTTCATCTTTTTTTTTCCTGTTCTACCTTATTTCGTAATTACCAGTTTGCAACAAGATGATCATTCTAATAACAGGCAAATTTAGACTAGCATAGTGTCTTATAGAATAATATCGTGAGAATGATTTATTTGCAAACATAGCATAGTAACCCATGTAGTTGTCAAGTAATCATGTAGATGTTTTTTATTTTATGCCTAGAATGCTATGGATATATGGTTGCTTCCGAAGTGTGCTTTCACTCTTAGTTGCTGTTTAGATTTCACTAAATGTTTCTTGATTTGATTTTCATTCAGCCGTGAGAGAGAGAGAGAACGAAGAAGATCAAGAGAGCGCTCTCCAGCTCGCAAACGCTCAAGAGACCGCTCTCCTCGAAGAGATCGCTCTCCAAGACGTCCGCGCAGAGTTGTGCCTCGCTATACTGTGCAGTTCTCAAAGTTCTCACTTGATGGGTAAGTTAAGTATGTGAATTATGCTAATGATTGTTTATAATGTAAATCTCCTAACACTGTCTGTGATATAAGCCTCCTATGTAAGCATCTGTTTGTGTACATGGATACTCTGCAGATACAACTGTGACATGATGGAGCTTCGGCGAAGGTATCAGAGTCTCTACATCCCAAGTGACTTCTTTGATGCTGTGTTCACTTGGGTGGATGCTTTCCCCCTATCACGACCTTTTAGCTTCGGAAATTACTGTAACTTCCACATCATGCATAAAGAGGTGGACTCTTTAGTGAAGAACACAGCTGTACTGGACCCTCAAGATGCCAACCACACCTATAGTGCTAAGGTGTGAAGACAAAAATTAATCTTCTGAATCTTTATTCAGTGTTTGGTTTTTGGGGAGAAAGGGAAACCTGTTTTTCTTTTTACTCCAATTTCCTTTTGCTAATTTTTGTTAAAATTAGACAAATTTGTTTGTTGTGTAGGTGATGCTGCTTGCCACTCCCAGTCTGGATGAACTTTATCATAAGTCTTGTGCTCTGGCCGAGGACACACAGGAGCTGAGAGACGCTTTCCAGCACCCAGCCCGCCTTATTAAGGTACAACCAGACTAAACTCATGCCACGGATACATATACTTCATTAACAGTTGCCTGCTTGCTGTTTCATTTAGGCCATTTTCATTTGTCTACATATCCCTCTAATCTAGTCGTATGTCTTTACATCCTGTAATAACAGGCAATAATGCTAGGTTTGTTTGAAGGCTTTTGTAGGAGTTGAATTTGTTGTCTATTCCACAAAGCTAATTCAGCCCTGGAATAATATCTTCTGATGTATAATCTCCTCGTACCAACTTTAGAGTGCCTTTTCAGCCAACAATATAACACTTATGCATCATAACATAAATTTACTTATCTAGTTTAAGTTATGTATTCTTTACTGCATGTTTAGTGTATGTGATCTTTTGTGTTTAACCCTAACCCTAACTCCTCTGTTCTCAGTTTCTGGTTGGGATGAGAGGCAAAGATGAGGCCATGGCCATTGGTGGCCACTGGTCTCCATCCCTGGATGGAGCTGACCCAGAAAATGATGCCTCAGTCCTTATTAAGACAGCAATACGTTGTTGTAAGGCTCTGACAGGCATTGATCTGAGTTTATGTACCCAGTGGTAAGTACAGTTCTGTTCGAACACTGTTTGATGCATCTCCTCTTTTCATGTGTGCATTTATCAGTACTAGGCCTGAGCAATACTAAAACATCCAACAGTCTGTGACCCACTGCATGGTTTTGACAATAGCTTAAATGTCTGAGGCTTTTTTGGTTTAATTTAACTGTAATTCTGTAATTTGTATGTATTTCTTTGCTCTTATCTTTATTTTGCAATGTCCTTTTTGCTAATGTGTGTAGCAGTCCTGCCTCTTTATCTATGTGGTGAATGCATTTATTCTGTCGCTCGAAAAGCGGAGCCGGAGGAGGAGTCGCCACCATTACTTTCTGTTTGATATGACTTTTGACCTGTGTTAAATATCTTACATATTTAACTTGCTTTCACCGTGTCTTTGAACCTGTCTTTCTCACACCACGGTTGTATGTATGCTGTCCTACACAAGCATCCAGTTCAGACTCACAAATGCAATGGGGAGGGGCCTGACAGGAGGGAAGTAAAATGTATGGATTGTCATGTTTTTTGTTTATTTTGTCTGTCGATTTCCCCAATACATGGCTGCCGTTCATCGTGAGAACCTACTGTGGAGATCTGCAGGCTGTATTTTCACAATTCTGGGGCCATCTTACCACAAAGGGGAGGCAGGGGGATTGCAGCTGAATGAAAGTGTATTGGGGGATAGGCCTTGTGTGATGTCTGACAGAATGTTTCTTTCCAATTCACTTCTTCCTTTGCAACAGGTATCGTTTTGCAGAGATTCGCTATCACCGCCCTGAGGAGACTCACAAAGGGCGCACAGTTCCCGCACATGTGGAGACAGTGGTTTTATTTCTCCCGGATGTTTGGCATTGTCTTCCTACCCGCTCAGAGTGGGAAGGCCTGTCCCGTGGACTCAAGGAGCAGCTGGCAGAGAAACTCTTGGCTGAACGGAAGGAGGCTGATGGAGAACAGGCACTGAACGCTAATCCTTCTCTTCTCATTTCCGCTTCTCACAGGCACAGGAATAGACAGACAAAACACTCAAAAAACACACAAAAAACAAACAAGTATCACAGGCATCATACAAAAGCCCCTTCTATATTGTCCCTGTCTCATCCCTTTTCCTCCACCCCATCCCCTCCTGCTTCCTTTACCTGCTCTCCCAGCACCGCCCTCGCCCCACCACCCAGCCCGCAGTCACACACAGTGGAACAGATTAGCTCGTACTTTAATGGCACTGCTTCAACTGGTAAAACAGCTTCCAGCAGTTATGAAATGTAGTTGCAGAATATGAAAATTCATAGACAATTTTGCTGAAAATGCAAAGTGTCTTACTTAAATTTCTACATTTTGATTGAGATTGTATTTAAGATTTTTAAGACTCATGCTGGAATCTGGAGAGCCAGTTGTGATAATGTGTTTTTTAGAATGTTTTCTTTTATGATTACATTTATATTTTAATTCAACATCTGCTGAACTTCAAAAAACTCTTTAAGTTCTGTCTCTTGTCTGTCCCTTTATTGATTTTACACTATTCTCGGATTGGACTGTACCTAGACTTGTGGACCTGATTTTTCCAGGGAAGTTGGTTGCTCCAAGGACAGTCTTCTTTGACTAAATGTTAAAAAGGAAGGAAAAGGAGTCAAATCAATTTACAAATGTAGTAATAGGGAACCCGAACGCACATTGAGTTTGGAGACCATTTCTGAGTGCATCTTTCACATTTTACATTTCTTGGACCCACTGTCATTGATTACCTTTTTGTATTCCACAGAACTGGCATTGATTGGCTGATGGTTGGGGGTTGGGTCTGTTCTAAAAGCTAGAGAGCTTCCATGTATCCTAGAAGTGGACATTTTATTAATTTATTTATTTTGTTTGTTTTTGTTTATTTTTTTTTTTTACCCATTCGAGATCTCAGTTGGAGGAGACAATGAGAGACAGTTGTGACCTTGCTTCTTGCACGGATTAACTTTTGTTTCAGAAGTTCATAAAACAGACACACAACTATTTAACATTTTATCGTTCTTCTATTTTCCCTGTTTCCCTAACCCAATGATAGGACGAAGAGGAGAAGGACGATGACGATTCAAAAGAAGTTACGACACCCACACACTGGTCTAAGCTTGATCCGAAGTCCATGAAGGTTGGTTGCCTCTTAACAGGCTATGTATACTTTTTACTCTGTCTTTTGCTGGGCAGTCTGTCCAAACTCAGCTCTGTATGTGTCTTGTGTTTAGGTAAATGACTTGCGTAAAGAGCTGGAGAGCCGATGTCTGAGCTCTAAAGGGCTGAAATCTCAACTAATAGCTCGGCTCACAAAGCAGCTAAAAGTGGAGGAGCAAGTGGAGGAATCCAAAGAGCCAGAGAAGACGGAGTGTGCTGGTGTAGAAGAGGAGGAACCATGCAGAGTGGAGGAGGACCGAGAGGTGAGCTATGGGTCAACATTTTGAGCTTAATTAGAGAAAGGTGACTCTTGTGCTTCGTTTGTAAATAATTGGTGTAACGGGACTCAATTTGTGGGCATTGTTTAACAAGACCAAGTGTCTTAAAGGAGGCTGACTCTTTAGTTATTATATTTGTATAATTTGATTACATCTGTCCTCCTTAGGAGGAGGAGCGTAAGCGGCAAGAGGAACTGGAGCGGCAGCGCAGGGAGAAGCGTTACGTTCTCCCTGATGAGCCTACCATCATTGTCCACCCAAACTGGGCAGCCAAAAATGGCAAGTTCGACTGCAGCATCATGTCTCTGAGTGTGCTGTTGGACTATCGGCTTGAGGATAATAAAGAGCACTCCTTTGAGGTTATTAATTTTTAAATTCCTTTTTTAAAATGCCTTGCAATTATGTTGCAAATGTTTACATTTCTTGTTAATTTACGCTTCTGTCTTTTTGTCCAGGTCTCCTTGTTTGCTGAACTTTTCAACGAAATGCTTCAACGAGACTTTGGCTACAGGATATACAAAGCCCTTGCTGCTCTTCCAAGCAAAGATGAGAAAAAAGAAAAAAAAGAAAAGGCAAAGAAAGAGGCAGAGAGGAAAGATTTGGAAAGGAGGGAGGCAAAGAAGGACAAAGATGAAGAAAATGGTGAGCCCTCCACAAAGAGACAAAGGGATGATGATGAGAAGAGGAGGGTGAGTGGAATATTCTTTTAATCATGAACTACTCTTCATTTAAATGAGATTTATTATTCATATAGAGAAGTAAATATTTTTATATATTTAAACACATTCTATAAGCAACTATCCATTAATGCCTTACTTAAGACCAGGTAGAACATACACTCTTTATGTAGAACCACTTTTCATTTGTAGTCTAATACAGCTGATAATTTTTGGCTTCTCTTCGGTATCTTAATACCAGGTTTGTCTGAATTAAACACTACAGCAAGGTAACTCTGCCATAGTGAATTAACTGAAAAAGGAAAGAGGAAGCCTGCTTACTTTCAATAAAAGAACCGGTTTTTTTTGTGTCTGTGTAACAGGATGATGACAAGGAGAGGGTTCTGAAAAAAGAAGAATCCAAAGATGAAGATGATAATGAAGATGAAAGTAGCAATAACAATGCTGATGAGTATGATCCAATGGAGGCTGAAGATGCAGATGACTATGATGAAGATGGTACATCTTACACTCCATTTTCTTATAGCTTTTCCTGACTGGTCAAAATGTGGAAAAATAACATTTTTAAACTGTAATTCTAACAGATAAGGATGATGAAGACTCCAATGGAAGAGACAGGAGGGATGACCGCCGGGATGACAGAAAATCAAAAGATAGAGCTTCTAAAGATAAAGTGAGTTTCCCATGGTTTACCTAGTTATCATTCTGTTTCCTCCATAGCCACTTTTGGACTTATCGACACTGTTGTTTCTCTGAAGGATGAAAAAAAGAAGCAGATGGTGACCTATGACCGAGATCTGTTGATGGCTTTTGTGTATTTTGATCAAAGTCATTGTGGGTATCTACTAGAGAAAGACCTAGAGGAGATTATGTATACCCTGGGACTACATCTCTCCAGAGCGCAGGTACTGTTGCTTACAGGCAGTGGAAATTAATATAGCATGTTGTGTTGTCAATAAAGTGAATATAATGGGAAAAACATAATTTAGTATTCAATATTTTAGCTTTGCATATTTACAGCTTATCAAAATAAAAACTATATTTGCTAGTGTGCTAGTTAAGTCTGTCTTCAGGGCTGATGGGGAGAGGGAAAAACATAATGGCCATTAGGACATAGAATTATTTTTTTATATATTTATAGTTTATTCATTTTGTCCCACAGCTAATTCTAATAAGTTTTATAAGTATAAATAATTTGTTTTTCAGGTGAAGAAATTGTTGAATAAGCCAGTAGTGAGAGAGTCCTGCTATTACCGAAAGCTAACTGATCGAGCCAAAGATGAACCGAGCCCTGTAGGGACTCCTGATTCTCAAATAGATAACCTCTTGGGTAAGTAATAAAACCAGCCTACTGCTGCTGTAAAATCTTGGTTAAAGGAGCAAGGAGTGTCTGTCTCATTACTCCAAATGTATTGTTGAGGCTTAAATTTAGACATAGTTCAGTCTATACTTGGATTTCCTGTCTTAATGTTGGATCACGTTCTACCAATTTACAGTGCATCAGCAACTTACCCTGCAGACCTACAGGGAATGTCCACAGATCAGCAAACCTTAGCTTCCCAGTCATCTTTGTATTGAACAGTCAATTGCTGAAAAAATACATATTTTTGTCAGAAGAGTGAAGTAAAACAAAAAAAGTAATTATGGCTGTTATAAATATATTATTCATTGTTATTCATTCTTGTTCCCTTGTTGAAAGGAAACACATTGACTCCCTATGATATCACAATGTCGTGTGCACACATGCAAGAATCCCAGTCTGTTAATATAAAGTAGAAACTAGGGCTGTTGCGTGATTAAAATTTTTGATCTAATTAATTACATGGTGTGGCGATTAATTAATCAAATTAATTGCATTTAATCACACATGCATACAGACTCTACAGACACTAAGCAGTTTTTTGTACCATTTATTATTGAATAACAAACCTATTACTTAGGCTACAATTGTCATGACATTTTTATCACTGACTGAACCAAACCTATGAATTAGGTTACAGTATATGACAGTTGTAAGTTTTGATAAACTAGGTCTCCCAGCTCTCTCACACACACACTATGGCTTCATCGCTGAGACTCGGCCCCCTCTGGAGGTCTGGATGGAGAAAGCTAGCTCGACCAATACCTCTCCTACAGACTCTACGAACACGTTCACCACTACCACACACTTTCCCGATGGGCAAAGTGTTGAAATAAACATGTATTTGTTCTTTGTGATCACACTGCCCTTTGCGTGGCCGTGTAGCTGTGCTACAAATTTGAACCAGGAGACGTGCGAGTGTCTTTTCAAAAAGGCAAATGTTCCCCTTTAAAGTAAGAATCGGCAAAAAAATATTCACAATACATCAACTTTTTATTTAGCCATTTTGGTGGGATTTTTTTTTTCTAAATCTCAGACGCTTACCCGCACGCTGTCAACCGAACTGTGCTCTCTGGCTGCTCACGCAGCAGTGATCTGAGAGTCTGTTCCCCTGCTGTTTACTTGAAAATTTGAACGGTATTATGACAAAGCGTTAATTGCGCTAAAAATATTAGCACATTATTTTTTTCTGTGATTAATTAACGCATGAAATTTCCAGCCTAGTAGAAACCTGTTAACCAGGCATAAAACATTCATAGCGACTACAATTGTTTAATTGTATGAATATGTGCCCTGTTTGTGAGGCAGGATGTCTGGGAATAGAATCAGCCTATGTCTAGCAACACATGTAATTTGAGGATTCAATACCAGTGGTTCATTGCTGTGAATTAATGCAGTCGATTACCTGTCTACTTAAAGGTAACCGACCTCTGCTGCCCTGTCAGAAGACAAAAAGAGAGGCAGAGGATGCTGGCTCTGGGAGTCTTATTGTTTACAATGGTGCTATGGTGGACGTGGGCAGCATGCTACAGAAACTGGACAAGAGCGAGAAAGCCAGAGAAGAGATTGAAAATAAACTGATGCAGCAAGACACTAAAATGGGTAAAGTTTGACTGTTTGGGGTGCAGAATTCTTATTAATAGTTGCAAATAACTTAACATATGAGAAGCCTGTTTTGGCTTAGCTATCATTTACAGTTGAAAAACATGGAAACGAAGTCCCTGACACAGTATTTTGCCCTCCAGATGAAGATGCTAAGCACACGTCAGAGATTGAGTCTGCTAATCGCAGTTTGATGAGGGAGCTGGACCAGGTGAAAGCCAATCTGAGGGAGACAGAGAAAAGCCTCAGATCAACAGCTCAAGAGAAGACCAACTATAGGCAGCAGCTGCACAGCACACTCTCTAGCCTCAGCACAGTCATGAAGGAACTGCAGAGTGTCTTACCTAATGTATGTACAACCTCATACCTGCAGTGTTTTTTAAATCATTCTGACTGAGTAATGTTTTGTATTTACCTTTACCAGACATTTTTTTTTTTTTTTGACCTAGGGCGATCATCCTGAAGACAATGAGAAGAAAACTCAAGCTAATGGCTCAGATGACTGAACTGCCTTTTTGCGTCTCTCACTTCAAATCTGTAAATAAGCACTAAATCTGTTTAATTAGAAGCTAATTTTTTTGATAAATGTATCATTTTCATTTTGTTTTGTTGCCATGTACAGAATTTTAAAGACAGAGGAAACACTGTAACTCAATTGTCCTCCTCACGATTCTTGACCTAGTAAAAATTTGGCAGGCTGTTTCCTACATACTTAAATGATCTTCATGACAATAAAAAAATTGTGATATTTAAGTCCTGTATTAAAATTGATTTTCAAATTCTAGAATTAAATAGAACCTTTCTCTTCCCAGTTGCAAGTCATTTGAATTGTATTTAGTTGCACCTATCTTTTTTTTTAGTCGAAGTTCCACACAGTTTGTGCTGGTACGCGTGAGTAATTGTTTTGGTTTAATTAGCAATAATGTTATTTATGTGTACAAAGTGAATGGATTGGAAACATTTTTGATGTCAAGACCTGGGCAGAGCTGCATAATGAATGCAGAGGCAGGCTCAGGGTGAATGTCTTTGTTATACTGATATAACAGATCAGTAGTTGCATTCTTTGTTTACTATCTGTCAAGACATTGCTAACTTGCTGCTATCCTGTTTCTTGATATGCATCTAAACTAATGCACGCATATTTGCTTAATTCTAACTGAGTTTCTGTTTGTTCTGTGACCGTTGTGTGATCTTATGAGAGTGGCATTTTGTGAATGAAGCTGTTACTTTTTTTTATTTCCCCCAAGGGAGATTGAGGCCAAAATAAGTTGTTTCATTGTGGAAGAGTGGTTAACATAATTAACTTTGAGTCTGGCCTTGTACATTTCAGAATTTTTCAGATTAATTTTTAGCAAGAATGTGTTACCCTGCGATTGAAATAATTAGCACCCTCCCCCACCCCCTTCATTGAGCCAGTCATCTAAATTTAAGGTAGTGTGTTGTGAATGCGTAATGGGGAAAGAGCCAAACTTAGTAACAGTGAGCCCAAAGCAACCAAGTGCATATTATTTTTCTATTCCAGATGTGCAGTTATGGTTGTCCTGTGTAAAAATAAAAGTGGTTCATTTTAACATTTGTTTTTCCCTCCAAGTTCCTTATTCTTGTGGCTCAAGGATGGACTTCTGATGAAGCAGTAAACCCTTGAGCCTCTCCTCTAGATGGCAGTGATTGTCTGATTGAGAACTGTCGTCTTTTTTCCTCAAAGAAACCAAATATGTAAAATAAAATAACCCAAACTGCGTCCCAAACCACAAACTTCTGTACTTCACCTAAAATATTACAAAGTTTGTCTCCAATGTCTCTGAATTGTTTTGCTCATACTATTTTGTGAGGTAGCATGTAGTTTGGGACACAGCCCTAGTCTCAGGCACTTTACAGTATCACAATAGTATTTCTTTAGCTTTTCTGTCTCAAGTAAATAAGCTTTAATGTAAAAAAAGTATTTTCTAAGCTTTTTACGAGCTCTTTTATTTTGGACTCCCTCCAAAGCGCCCTCTAGAGTCTGGTCAACTCAGGAGATCTTATATAGAGGGCAATACTCAACACAAGTGCTCTGAACTTTTTTGTGATTTAATGTAATTGTAATTTGTAAAAAGCAAGTACAAATTAATCATTTTCTTATTAGAAACTTCTTAAATGAAAATTCAGGTCCTCAGTGGCTTAAGCCATGCAGGTTATTCAGAAACTTTAGTTGCGTTTTAATTTCCTTCTTCAAACCTTTATTGTTCTCATCATGAGTCTTTTGTGAACTGAATTCCCTGTGGGGCTCTGGTGGATGTCAAACCAGGAAGCTGTTTCGGATGTAATGGCCTACTTAAGCTGCATTCCACACCAGTCGAGCAAAGTGCAAGAGTTTAGCATAGACGTTATTGTTATACATTTCCTGTGTGCTCATTTTTAAATCTTGGGGCACTTGCACCAAATGCACTTGTACAAAACTTTTTTTTTTAGACAGAAAATATTTTCTTTTTTCACATTTTGACTCCGGTTTGACCATGTCAAGGCTTCGATTCTCTGCTTCCTGCTGTAAATGGGAAGCGTGTAATCTCCTGCTTAGAAGAGTCTAGTCCAGCTGACAAAGGCTTTTCATTGCTGCTCACAACTGATTAAAACGCAGTCTGTCTTAATCTCGCAGTCCACACATTTCATTAGAAAATGATTAACCTGTTTGGCCTCTGACAGTTAAGCCCTTTACCTCCTTCTGGGTTTTTCCTTAATTCTAGAAGTCCTAAAGAAGTAATACGAAACCAGAACTGTAAGATTATTAACTTGAGATCCGTGGCATAGAAAACTACACTCTGACAGACTTATGTTTATACTATTGTTCAGTCTATGAAAGCAATATCACATTGGAGGGCTGTGTTCATTCCTGAGCCACCCTAGGTGGAGCTGGGCTCATCTTTGCTGCTGTATAACATTCCCCACCTTTCTGTAAGGGCTTGGGCTGCCAAACTCCAGTCCTGGGGATTCTGCAGTTCTGATCTTTAAATGGACCCACAAATCCTGGTAAGTAACAAGTAAGGTAAAACAGGGATTTTTGAGGAAGGAAATCACTGGCCCTCCAGGACGAGTTGGGCACTCCTGCCCTAGATATTTGAGCATGGCTGCAGAGCGTTAGTGACGCTAGCGACTGACATCAGGTGGGGAGGCCTGGTTTGCAGGCAGGAAGTTCAGGTTTTGGTTCCAAATTGTTCCATTCAACCATCTGAAGTTTTTTTTAAGACAGCTTGTGTGAGATTACATGCTTCAGGTCATTTTTTTCCCTTTCATGTTACACAGAGACCAGTAAAGGCTAGCCATCAGCACTGGTCCAGCGATCATCGCCACAATGTCACTCTGCAGTCCAGCTGCAGCAGACTCTGGGAGTAGAGTGTTGTGAAATCAGAGCATGTGCAGGTAACTGCACACTACCTGCGAGACAGAGGGCTTTTGTGCCTCCACCTTCTCTCAGGCTCGCAGGCCCGAAGAAAGCTTGCACGTTAGAGAGCCACAGGACAATCGGCTCATTTAACACAGGCTTCGTGTGTTTTTTTTCCCCCTTGCTTTTCTTTTCTGGGTGGAAAGTTTAGATGCCTCTGCTGAGACAGCATTAGATAAAAGATTGGGTTGCAGCTTGTCCTCAATGATATGGCCGAATCTCTGAGATGGGAGAATAGGAGGTTTTCAGAGATTTGCTGCATGTTCCTTGATTAGTTTTCTAAAGCAGAACACACAAATATCACAAACTGCCCGAAAGGCATGCCTTGACTATCACAGTGATGTTGTTTTCCTTAGGATATACACCCATTTAATAAAGAAGTTAATGGACAGTTTTAATGGGTTGAAGTTCTGAAGTGTAAGTTTACCATTGCTCTATTCTATGAATAAGAAAATACTCATTGTTCACACACACATTCTGCCACTAACGGTGTTTTCTGAAGTAATTTGAGTGCTGAAAGTCTCACTTTGAAGGTGCCGATCATCTCAACAATCATTACGCTTCCCCTTTTGTGTTTCTAGGCTATTGTCTGATGCTGCAGGGCTGAGACCAGCTCTGCACTTTTGTCCTCTGCCAGGCTCATTAACCCCCGATCTGTGTGTTAGATCTCCGTCTGACCCGGACTCCTTCTCTCTCCTCCCCCTCAGTTCACCTACAACCATGCTTTCTTAAAGCAGGCCCCACGCTATGTGCAAACCCATCCTCCCCATTACACTATAACAAAGCTGTAATTATCACAACAAAGATGTGTCGTCATCCTTGCAAGGCTGTGTCTTTTCCAACATGATAGCCTTTCATAATATGCCAAGTTCCTGTGTTTATTTGTTGTTTTATTGTCTGCTTGACTCCCTGACTAAAGTAGCAGCAGAAAAAGTGCTGCAGTCAAATCTTGGGCCCATAGAAAATACCTCTGAAGGTGACCATACGCTGAGATCCAGCTTGGAGGATGACTTTTTGGACTTTTTGTCACTCAGCTAACATTTAACTACATTTATTTTATTCAGCGTCAGACAAAAGTTAGCAGGAGAAGGACAAATATGAACGTTTTTGTAGAAATATAACATGGCTGTATTTTAAGATATTTTGGACCATATAAAACAATTGTTTGCGGTGATACGTTAAATACAACCTAAATTTTTGAAGCTGAAACTTTTATTTCTAGCATTGTATTAGCTGTGTGTGCTTTTAAATCATCGCCTCGTTCTGCAGGCCCTCTAGTGGCAGACAAAGTAAGTGTACTAGGATATTTTCAACTAACATAACAGTGGTTTACGACACTTCTAGGTGACTGTACGTGAAATGTGTGCTGAAAAAAGTTCCCCCTCCATAAACTGTACCAAAAACTGCTGCTATTAAAACATTAAAATGCAGAGCGTTTTACTAATCCTTTGTGAAGAATAGTTCATCCAACCTCTAAACCTGTGTGAACACTACTGTAGATAATCGGAGTTGTACTAGACAGTCTGTAATCAATTTAACAATATACACAGACAATTTATCGAGGAGTATCAAAGTCAAGCATGACAAAATATACGTCTTGAGTTTCAACTAGAAATACTGAAATGTGATAATTAATGAGCTGATGTGATGATTCCAATTTATATAATACTCTACTGCTGCAGTTTAGACCACCAGAGATAAAAAAAAAAACATGAGGATGCCCTAGAGCCAATACTATGCTTATTATTTCTATTGTGGTTCTTCTAATAGACATTGCAAAATAAAAGTGTGACATATTACTATTCAAAGACTATAAAATGGTGTGCTATAATAAATATATTTAATAGAAATAACCAAATCTATTTTATGGTTGACCAACCTCTTATTTCTGTTGTGGTTTTTACAGACTTGAAGCGAATGTGATGTGGTCATTTAAGCGGTAACCAACACAGATACAAGAGAGCAAAAAGATCCAGCACAGCAAAAGTTAAACAAACACAAAAACCACCCACTTATGTGATGTTTGATACTTTAGGTCAGTGATATATGAGAGCAGCTATTGATGGGCGTCTTTAGCTTTGCCTTTCTTATCTAGCCTGGGCCCCTGCGGTGTGTTAAGGGTCCTTATGTGCAGCTCTGCATCTCCTCAGCCGCCTCAGAAGCAAGCAAAGTGGTGTGGTTGTTGAGGAAATTATTCTGTTTCCTGGCTCGGAGGCCAGAAAATACAGGGTTACAGTGTGAAAAACCTGTGCATTTGTTTTTGCCAGGCCCCTGGTCACGCCCCCACTGGGAGCACCGCACCCCTGTGTAGTCTGGACCTGGAACACAGACATGCATGCCCTGCAAATGTTTACACTCACACAACACTCCAACTACTACTACTACTGAACATTACTGCATTATCTCTGACATAACAGTGACCCAACTTTTATGATTTTAAATTGATTATTTGGTGCAACTGTAGAACAAATAAATGCAAAATTATATATATATATAAATAAATTTACTGGGCAAGTATGCATTTTTTAAATTGTGATTAATTTGGTTATCTGGTTAACTGCGATTAATCACATTGGTTTGCACAAACTTATATAATTAATTCAAATATGGTGTATTGCACTCTAATTTTTAATGTATTGCTATATAAACAGAAGTGCAATAACATTTGTTTTGCAAACAGCAGTGTTCCCTTCAACACTTTTACACAGCTACAGTTCTGATATTTTTTGTAAATCTCAACATAAATATTTATGCAATGAAATTAAACACAATTTTATATTTAATCTAGTTTCTTATAAAGAATCAGCTGCCTGTTGTGCGCACAAGCACAAAAATCCACAAACTTTTAAAATAAAAAGCACTTAATAAAAAATAAAAAAAACTATTACAATTATTGTTGGTGTTAAGTAAGTAATGCGCCCAGCCCTTATATACATATATATACACAGTTTTAGCTACTTTGTATATGCATGTATATTAGTTTTATTCGTCCATCCATTTTCTACCCCTTTATCCCGCACTTGGGGTCGAGGGCTTTCGCATTTTATCTAGTTTCTTATAAAGACTCTTCTCTTCTTATATAGAAAAACAAGTTACCTCAGAGTCCAGAACACCATTATACCAGCTGCAGAGACGGGACAACACCATATGAAAGTCTATGGATCTGTGTCATTAAAGCGATAGTTCACCCAAAAATGAAAATTTTATGTTTATTTGCTTACCCCCAGGGCATCCAAGTCGAAGGTGTTTTCTCAGCAGAACACAAACGCAGATTTTTAGCTTTAGCTGTAGCAGTCTGGTAGTCATTTAATGGAAGTGGAT
>JBBKCR010000141.1:10408318-10419640 GCA_037577295.1 Ladigesia roloffi | reverse complement strand
ACATTGATGTCTTAAGACATGAAACGATCGGTTTTTGTGAGAAACTGAACAGTATTTACATCATTTTTTACCTCTGTAAAACGACCATCTCGAGCTAGGATACGCAAGCGCCGGAATCTCTGTGCTCTGTGTAAACAACGAGTGACGTATTCACGCAACAGATCACTTATGGCGTTTGCGCAACCTATGCCAAAGAGCATACACAGGGGGCTTGAGACGGTCGTCACACGTCGCAGTGTCACACACTCACGCACATTCACACTCACGGTCACAACCCAATCACGCATATTTGTTGATGGAGGGAGGAGACTCACGCGGTCACAGGGAGTACATGCAAACTCCACACAGAAACCCAGGTGCCGAACCCAGTACCTTCTTGCTGTGAGGCAACAGCACTAACCCCTGTGCCACCGTGCCGGCCTTAGTTTTTTCAGTGTTATTTATATACACAACTGTGTCAAATTTATTACACAGCTGTTTTATCATTAATTAATATAACTTTTTTTCTACAATGACAACAAAAAACAATGTGTAGGTTACATATTTATGTTAATGGAGTAAACCAGTGTTACTGATAACAAACTTTCAGATTGCGGTGTGCTATCATAGTCCTCCACTTTCACTCCAATTGTATATTACACTGTCGAATTGTCTGTGTATGTTGCCTGAGTCAGTTTAATGTGACGTGTGATCTGGTATATTGAAAATTGCAGGGGTGCAATTTTGAGAGTAAAATTGTTCTTGTTTAGAATAACTCCTCAGGCAATTTTCCATGTATGCACCAAGCAACAATGGGAACAAACACAGGAAAACAGTTCCTTTCCTTCCAGTCGCCAGGCTGCATCTGAGAATTTGTTCACAATTCTCCTGTTGAACTTGTGCAAAAGGGGTCATCTCACCACCAATTCTTCAATCTGAACAAAAGAAGGGTCTCAGAGAATAAGCCTGGGGTGTTCATTTGATAAGAGCGGGGTGAGCAAGCGTGGGATGTGTAGTGTTTGTGTCCCTGCTGCTTCTTTTCCCTCGGCTCCATGTCCAACCTTATTACCTTTTAGTTGCTGGGACTCTGTGGGTTTGTTTGAAAAAGCGGCCTCTCTTTTATTCGGAGTGAGTAATACTATACAGTGACCCAGATCGCTCTCTCATTGATGTGCAAAAAGCTAAAACAGTGCAGGAAGTCCAGCAGAGGCATTTCCTGCATGGTTTGAGTCACCCTGGTGCAGGGTCACTGGAATCAGCAGGAGATCCATTAAAATGCCCGCATTCTTAATAAACACCAATACACATGTCGTTTGATGTGACTTTTTTACAAGGCACTATGGTTATGAAAGTTTCTTTTTTTCACTCTGGCATATTGCATATTAAAGCTACGACTGGCCTTGATGTGGCAGTGAAGTAGCAGATGACGTCTCTAGCCAGCCCCAAAGTAGAACCTGATCACTCTGCAGCTAAATATATTAAATCCTCTAAACATCCTGTAATGTTTTCCAATGGTACCAGTAAAGTATCCTTTCAAAAACGTTTTTTTTTTAAAGATTCATATTTCTTGAAAAATCTATAGAACTTTAGAAATAAAGTTACAAGAAATTAAGCTAAATTAAGCAACAATAAAGGTAAACAAGTTATGAAAAATCTGTAGAAAAAAATCAAATTCAAATAAGCTTGTTACCTTCTACACCTGCGATTTTGCATGTTTGCCCAGCTGAAGTCGTACTTGCCTTCCCCCTTCATGGCATCACACCTCAGGCTGAGTTAAACTGCTGTCATATACCTCTTTCACCCAACTGTGAATAGCATTGTCCAGGCGCAGGTGGGACACTGTTCTCTTGTTGTGTGTAACTATAGTGGGATCCCTTTCTCTACTGTTCTTTATCCACCCAGCACTATTCATAATAAAAAGACAATCTGAAACCAAAATGGACCTCATGTTTGCATGCTGCCATACTAAGCCTGATTTATTTAGAATACCTCATTCCCATTTTCCCCTCATTTCCAGTAAAAACTGTTTCTGTTCTGTTTTTTTAATTATGAGTTTTCGTTCTGTCTTGAAGCTTTGTTTGCACATGCGGACTGTATAGACTGGGGAGTATACAGTGTGTTTTGAACTATAACAGTGTTTACATTCCACTGCCTTTTTAAGTAAAATACTGGCTGTACATGGACCAGCCTGGTGAAACTGCATCATGATTGTTGAAAGCTTTTTATGTACAAATGCCAACAAAATGTACCATATAAACTTATTCTTATTCAAAAACAAAATAAAACTGTCTGTAGAAATGATGAAAAGCTATGTGTAAGCATGCCTTCTGTCTATTAAGCATACGCAGGGCCATAATATAGAGTATTATACTCTAAACACTAGCTTTTATTTCTGTGCTGAACGTAACCAACGTGGTGCACAACCATCAAAAGCTTCTGAAACAAATTAAGCACTTACAAACATTTTAAGGCTGTCTGTGAAAAATTATGATTTTTCACAGACAGTTCAGGAGACCAGGAGAGACTTTCCTTTTAGTTTCAGTAGCACATTGATTTTTCTTTTTTGTCCTAAAAGCACTTTTGCTTATTAGTGGTCTTTTATACATCAGCACACACCATAAAGGTTTAACAGGGAGCAGTGAACAGTGTCTTTGATCCAGTTTACAACCCAATACTTACACATGCACTCATAATAAAACAGTAATGAGGGAATGACGCCTCACTCAGGAAGAGCAAACTCACTGTCCAAGTACATGCACTAAAAGAAGCAATTCAACCAGATCTCCTTCTGGAAAGCGTCATGAATTTTGGATTTAGTGGCGGAGACTCAATCACTTGTTAAAAGTCACTTAGACAAGACAGAGATGCCAGGAATGTTAATCTTTTTTAACTGGAATTAGAGATGGATGATTGAATTTGACAGATTTGCTGAGAGTTTGTTTTAAACACATGTTTACAGCTAAAGCCCCTGTGCTCATTAACCTTAGGGGCTAAACACAGACTGAGCTTAGTCTCAGACTGAAAGGGAATTTCAGTGAAGAGTCCCTGCTGATCAGGCTTACATTCTATCTTTAAAACAGTCCCCAGTGGTAATTACATCCATGTGATAATCACGGGTCAGGTTAAGTCACAATCCTTACAAACAAGATGAACGAAAACAATTTAATATATATAATCTAATAATATCTATTATATCTCCACTAATAAAACTTATACTATGTTTACATTTATTTAAATTATGTGGTAGTATTTTCTTATTTATAATACTTGTGAAGTATCATGTAGTATATTAGAGTATTTGTCTGAAATTACTGTAGGATTCTTATAGAAATTATGCAGAAATTATGATTAGTAATCTTTATCATAAGGGGCATTGACACAATATACAGATTTGTAAATACCTATAAAGTGTAGGGATGCACCATGATCAGCCTTGTGGATGCATTATAATCAGACTGCAATGTTTGGTTTGAACTCAGGTTTGGTATGAAACAAAAGTATTAAGAAGGGTCTAAAGTAACCCGATTTTCATTTCCAGCAGCTCCTTGAGACCAACTACTACATCTGATATGACAAAAAATCTAAAAAAATATTGGTTTAAAGTGCCTTCATATTTATTCTCAGAATACATGGACTGAAGAAAATGTAAAGATTTAGATGTGTGTAATGGCAATTTAACAATAAAACAGTAAAAACTAAGCAATTTACTTAATGTGTGGGACTTCTGGTTAAAATATCAGGAAAAAAGGTTTAAAATTGATTTGATTTTATCCAGAGAACTGGGAGTGGCCTAGGTTTAGTTGAGGAACTAGCTTGAGGAACATACTTCTGCAGACAATTACATGTTTGTGAAAGGTGATGTCAAATAAGACGCCAAACACTGCTCAGTCGACATCAGGATGCTGATTGCACTGAAGGTGCATTGTCTGGACATTTTTCTGAAGGGGCTGCAACCCATCACATCTGCTTCCAAAAGGGTGATTTATGGTGGGAAGGTGTGATGTTTATACTTTACATATTCAGAGGAAACTTGATATTCTGTTCCAGTGCTGGCCCCTCATCCATGGTCAGACTCTGCAGGCTGAGTTGATTCTCATCAGCCACAGCCTGTAAACCATGACATTCAAATCATGCACTGTGCATGCATTATTTACCTGATTTTTAATTAATAATAATTAAAATAAAATCAACACATGGAAAATAGGAAATCACAAATATGTACATCTTGCTTATATTAAATCACAATCAAATTCTGCTTCTGTTTCTGTTTCTGGGGTGAATATCTGTTTCCAAGACTTCTGATTTGATTTTAAAATTGGGATTTGAAATAAAAAACCTAAATTAAATTATTTCTTTCAATCAAAAAAATTAACTGACTTAATGCCTGCATTCCAAAATTTCTTACATTAAATATGTTTGTCAAAGATGTCTCACATTATTTGCAATAAATATATAAATCGAATAGAAAAATATATAGAACTAATTAAAAACAAAACCCACCACAGGAACTGGCCACCAAGATAAGGATGCAGTATTTAAACTCACCTCACAATGTGTGATCTGTACACGTGTTTCCTTGTCACAAATAAAACAATTATGAATGCAATAGTAAAATGAAGCAAATAAAGACAATCTAAACAAACGTAATTAATGTGTTCACAGGAAGCATCCTCTTTAGTACGAACACACAGACTTTAGTCTCAACACAGACTGGGTCATAAACAGCCTGCCTGGCTGCACCTGCCCTGCAGTACCAGGCAACTATGTCATCATGTAGGAGGGTTTTTATTGGTTCATGGTGAGACGTCGAGCCGTGTCCACGCCCCCTCTTTCACCGTCATCGGCCGTGGTTGCCGTGGAAGCGAGACGAACCAACAGAGCTGATTGAGGAGAGAGACGTGAAAGAGGGGGTTCGTCTGGGGTGCAGGAATGAACTACACTGAGGTGTGGAATGAGAGAAAACCGTTCTACCTTTGTTTGAGGCATAGGGCAAGGTGTTAAAATTCGTATTCTGACCGAAAAAGACAGAGAAATGTCTCAGCAGCAGCGGGTGGTGCAGCTGTCAGCCGCCTCTCTGGCTGTGGTGTTGTGGAGGGAGGAGGACGGCTCGACTGCTGGAGGAGGCAGCAGCTCAGACTGGTCCAATGGGCAGGACATCTTTATGGATTTTAAGTCCCAAAACCTTCGCAGCTTCTGGAATAAAAGACTGGTGAAAGCTGTGGGTGAAGTGTACTTTCAGGGTTGGATGGAGAACTCCGTTCTTCTCATTCAAGGGAACGGCAGTCATTTGGAGGTGCTGAGGGAGGCGTGGATGCGCCGGGCGCTGAGGTCTCCAAAGGGCTTCACCATCAAAGCCGTGGGTAAGTGGCCATAAATCTTTTGGGTGTGGAAAAGACGACCCTAAACATGTCGCTTCTTTAGGAGGTGACTATTGCTGTGAAGTTATGGATGAGAGCAAAGTCTACCATTATCCTGTAGGTTGGGTTCCATGTGAAAGAAACATCTAGGTTTGTTTACATGGCTGTCATAAACATCTAATAGACCTGGGAAGGCCTCAGTAGGTCAGTAGGTCTTTATGACTTTCTGGAGCTTCTGGAGCTGTGGTTATGGGGCTCTTTTTGGAGGAGTTGCGTGGTGCTTTGAAACTCCAAACATGTAAACAGGCCTTCAAGTACAGCTTCATCTTAAAAAGCGGAGTTTATTCTTTTCATGGGTTGATTACAGCTAATCTCATCTTCATGTTTTCTGGAGCTTTTATATGTTAGACTTGCTCAGTGTGACCATGGTTTTAGAGAAGTTGCACCGTGTTATGAAACTCCAGCCACACAAACACGCCTTCAAGATCAAATCATTTTCATCTTAAAGAGCAGAATTGTATTTTTTTGTTGGCTTGCTTATACCTAATCTCAACCTATATATCAACCAGTGGTTATAAAGAATATACAGTACTTGATGAACTTATGCAAACATATGGAAACCACTTTGTATATTCTTTGAATAAACATTGTATAAAAAATTTAATATAGACTCAGAATAGTCTGTTGAATTTTCCCCCACAACGCTATGCTTCTCCAAGTTTCTAGATTTAAAAAAGTGATGGTAGCAATATGTGGCCCACTGAATCCAACCTGAGCAGCCTTTGTCTCAGAGGTATCTCAACGTGCTTGAGGCACAACTGTGCGTGCAGCATTACTGTATTATTTCCAGATGACAGGAAATATAATTTTGGGTTGAGAGTGGCCTTTAACCCCCCCCACCCCACACACACACAAAGATCAACCCTACACACCCACATGCAGGCCTAGATATACATATCCTGCTGAATTAGCTTATCCTATGTAAATCCTTCTCTGAAACTAATCAGAGAAGTTACAATGCGGAGCAGGTTTACCTTTGAGGATTCGTGGCCAGGGACTTTACTGCACGTAGGTAACAGTTGAAGTTGTTTTTACTGCACACATGTTGAGGTGGCAGGTCTTTGGCCCCCCTCACATGTGATTGCCGCTGATGAGTGCCTGCCGGTTTACCCACACAAAGCCGTCACTGCTGTGTGAGATCAGCCATTTGCTCCTGCTGTCAGGGCCACTGAAGGTGGAGGTCAGTGTGTGTGTGTGTGTGTGTGTGTGTGTGAGTGTGTGTTTGGAGGAGGTGCACAAAGCTGAGGAATTTGAGGAGAAAGACCACACAGTGGGACTGGATGTGTCTGTGGGAGACTTAAATTCATTCAGGGCTGGGAAGGTTCAGACACATAAACACACAGGTTTCTTGTGTTCAGGCCAGATAAATCTGTTGTGATGCTGGGATGTGAACTCAGCGCTAGTGTCACTGCAACTTATTACCCATTGTGTGTGACCCAAAGAGCAGTATCATGCTCCAGTCTTCACTTTTGATCATTTTATAGCTCCTGTTTTTTTTAATGGCTCCATAACGGCAAGAAATAGGGGTTGACGCTGCAGCACCCCAAATTTAATGCATAGTGATCCAAATACACCCAAATAAAATAAAACAAATACATTTCTATGCCTCTCTTGCATATAAAATTGAACACCCTATGTGTACCAGTTGTTCATTCCGCTATAGTGGACTTTGATGCCTCTTCCATGCCAAATATGGATACTCTGTTGCTTTATTGCACTCTGAAAGAATTTTGCTTGATCACATTTTATATCTGCCTTTTTCACTAAAGATAAACTTGTTAAAACTGGCATATACATTTGTGTGACGATCTTTTGCACACTGAAAGAGGGATGCGTGAATGTGAAGTAATAGTTTCGTAAAAATTATATACACTAGTCCATTTAATCCATTACTTACTAAATCTGTTGAAGTAATCTGTTGGATTTTGTCTTTTTTACCTCTTGCGACGGAAACTTGTCATCATAAACAGTCTATGAAGTCCAGCATATTCCAGGCCTGTGTTTAGTCAGCAGGAACTACTTAGTGCTGGCTTGTGGTTGTCCATCAGCAGATGTGATGATGAATTAGTCCACCTCCCCTCTTTGTGTGCTGCTGATTATCAGTGTACATTAAGTGAAAAGATGGATTGTACTCTGGGGCCTCCGCTGGTCGACCTGGCAGGGTGAGAGAGATGAAACCCTGTTATTTTTTCAGTGGAGAAAGTCTGTCGTCCATGATCCCCAAATTGACCTTTTCAAAGAAAAGGTCTGCAGATTTTTAAACATTACAGCGTAATTAAATAGTTCAGATGTAAACAAAACCATTCAGAGTGGTTTGATGTGAAAATATCAGTTGTAGAGGAATCTGTTGGTTTGCAGATTTGGTGACAGGAACTGAAGTTCACCATGTCTATGCTGTATAGAATAATGCAAGTATAGTCATTTGTATTTACAATTTAAACATTAGATCTACATGTGACTTCTCAGGTTTTGATATGTAATGCTGAAAATGGTAAAAAGTGACTTAAAAACAGCCATGATTGAACAGCCATAATACAGCATATTTGTAACCATGTCATAACATCGTGTAAAGTTGTTTCAGAGACATTTACGTAACTTTGTATAGAATGTGGAATTTGTTAATTTTGCTTTAGGTTCAAGTTGTTTCTAGGTTGTGGTGTCTGATACCTATCTTAATAAATGTTATAATTTACTGACTCTTCTGACATCAGTCCTTACATTACAGCTGCTGGAGGACAGAAACGGCCTGAATCTAAGTTTACTGTGGAAGAGGAACTGTGCAATTCAGGACTCATGAGATCTTGATTAAATCAAGTTTGTTGCATGAATGGCCTATGTATTTCTAAAATACGCTGTGTTGCCTAGAACAGTGGCTCTCTATTAAAAAGCTAACGGAGTGCCCAAATGCTTTTTCCCTTTTTCCTAGGGCAGTGGCAGTGAACTGAAGGAAATTCACTGTAAATAATTCAGGAGATCTGGCCCACATTTGGGGTATAAAACTGGTAGAAATCCAAAATAAGTTTTTGGGGAATAAGTATAATCACACGCTGTACATCACAGTGATGTGTTTTGACATGCTTTAATACTCTGGAGTGGAATACAGTCTGGGCAAGGCCATCCCTGTACTGTGTGCTTTTCGAGTGAAATTTGACGCTCTACTCACAATGGTTGACTGGGGCCTCTGCATTATTGAGTGACTCCAGATCGAGCTCAGAACCGCCACAGGGATCTAAAGGGTAACACATTTATGCAAAGGTGTACTGGGCTGTAATGAGGTGTCCGGTACCATCAGGCACTTTTAAGCTTTTTTTATTCAGTGGACTTTGATCTAAAGGTTAATAACTGAGTAATAAGCTTGCAGTTTGACCCATAAAAGTCTTAGTTAACAAAGCATTACAAATAATAAAACCATGGTCTCATTCAGTATGTTACTTCACATTTGTAGCTTCCAAAACTTGTTTTATAAAGAGACACGATCCTTTACAATTTTGTCACTTTGCAAAATGCTGGATTCAGGCATTTACAGAACATTATACTGGATTCAGGTTTTACATCATAAAAATGTAAAGTAAAACTACGTAAACAAGCTTTTAATTTTATTAATCCAGTCTAAAATGATAATTAATCCAGTTTAATATGATAATATAATGGACATAGTTTAGCAATGGTTTACAATAATTAGCTGGTTTAGAATGTTGTATATAATCTTGTTTAGGTCATTATTCCCTTTTCTGGTGCAAACATCAGGGAAAGATGGTGTTGTAGTAATCTCTGTATTGAGAATTTTACCTCTGACTCTGATTGTCTGAGAGTTGGCCAGCTTGGACACAATTGACTGTTTTGTAAATTACTCGCACAGGTCGCTCATTGATGTGGGCCATGTCTTCTGGATCGCAGCATATTAGTCATGACTCGGCTTCATGCTGGACTTCTGTATCCAGAGGGAGCACCCTGCGGTGCTTATGCATTGAAGGTTGCCCTTTCAGTTAACTGGGCACCAAAGGTCACTGCCCCCTGTCCTGTCCTCACAGGGCTCAGTGCAGACCTCAGCAGATAAACACAGTGGTTCCAGGTGTGCTCCAAACACAGTCGAGGCCCAGTCCAGCCAACATGCGCTTGTAAAAGAACACAAGCCTTCTTACACTCATTAAAAAGAACCCGCTTTCCTTCCTGAAATTACGAGTTGACAACCACTTTGAATACATTTATGCCCTTAACATGTGTACTGAACCCTGAATACTGAAAACAGTGCCTTCTGAATCACAGAACGAAAATATCTGTATTTGTCTACATCATTTGAAACAAGTCATGAAACGATGTGAAATGTCTAAGGAACAAGGGTTCTGTGGACACGCAGTGTTGACAGACTGAGGGTGTTGGATCTGGTTTCTAAGAAGGCTACCACTGGAATGTTTTCTTGCAGTAACCAAACACCAAACCAAAGTCCACCACAAGCAGCTGTGTGTGGTGCCTCCTTGACTTCACCATCTTTCTCCAGTGGAACCTCGTATCGGTTATCCATCAGTGTAGTTAAACAACCTTGACGGCCAGCAGATGGATGAATCCAAGACATGAGTTGTGATAGTCAATAGAGTTCTGCTTTGCTTTCAGAGCCACAGCCCCCTACTTAGACTTTTTTTTCCACAAAATTGCACCTCTCCGTGTGAATTCAGATCAGATATTTTGAATGTCAGTATGAATGACTGAGTAGCATTTGTAAACATCCTCTTTTGTTGGTGACACTGAGAGTAGGGCGTTGTGCGAGATGCTATGAATATTGTTTTCCTCGCAGGATGAAACTGAGTCTGGCTCCTCTCAGGGGGTCTGATATGGAAGGTGACCTTGCCCTTAGTTCTAGAAGGTGACCTCGATCTGAAAGCATGCTGGACATCGTTTGCTGCTTCCTTTTCCCTTTAGCCAGGAAGGCCACTTTTTAAGTCATTTGAGTTGACACATTTATAGTCCATAAGCAACCTAAGACCTGTGCTGATAAAAGCAAATGGAGAGATTAGCCTGCTCCCCTGCTGGTTTTAAGCTCTTTCCACCTATAGTAAAATGCAGCTCACTTCCATTTCCATGCCACAACTCATGTGGTTTCATCAAGCCCTGATGTAAATGTACACTGCGGTGGCAATGCGTTTTGACCTCTTAAAAGGGTATCCTTATTTTGATGTTTATATTATAGGCCTAGTTCTATGCTTTGGTATGTCTGAAATCAAGATATACTGTGCTTTTAACTTAAAAGCTGCTTGGGATTCAGACCATGATTAAACTGTTGCAATGGCAAAGACTCCCCAGTGTAAAGATAACAAACCCTTAATCTGGTGTAGTTCAGTCTTACTTAGAGGAAATGACTCTCATCTGGTGTGAATTACTGTCATGGGTCTTGATTAGTGGTGTGTGTGAGTGCAGAAAATGTGGGCTGCTCCAGCTTCTGGAGGTGAGACCAGTCTGAAACACCTGGAATGTCTAAACATCTCAGGGAGAAAATCTTGTGAAATGAAACCCCTACATTTCTTTGGCCCCTCTCTGTCAAACAAACGATTATGGAGGACAGGGACCATCAGTGTGGGTAAAATGCAAAACAATTTGTGAAATTGATCGTGGGAATTTGAGTTTTGTTTTATTATGGAAAAAACTAAGGAAAGCCTTTTGTGTTGAAACTTATGTTGATTTTAAACCAACTGGCACATAAAAGGGGAGAAGTGGTGAAGGAATAAAGGATATACTGGTATTCTTATCTATTTATATGTTTATAGATCTCAGTATATTTATTTATAAGGATGTTGGTTTATTTTGAGCAGTTCCAGAGCTTTGCATTTCCTCAAACTGTAACTGGGGTTTTGATAGCAGTTTTGATAGCTGATAGTTTTTGATAGTTTTGATAGGGGTTTTGATAGCTGAATTCTTCCAAAATAATTGTCAG
>JBBKCR010000141.1:10385920-10406789 GCA_037577295.1 Ladigesia roloffi | reverse complement strand
CTGAAACGAGACAGCCTCTATGACGTATGCAGCCTTCAAATGCAGCCTCCGGAGGGCGCATCCTTCGAAACGAGACATAGCTATTGTGTGCTGCAGCCTGGATTTGTGGCGTGTTCTGTTGCCGTGGAGACGTATCTGACCCTCGTGACAAAAACGAGACGAGATGCGAAGTTAATGCTGGTCATGTGACGATAACGAAACGAAATCTATAATGTATTTTTTTGACGAATAAGAACAAGACTAAATGGGGTTTACAATATAAGAACTGTGCTAAAGTGTCTCTTCATTTTCGTTGACTAAAACAAGACGCGACGTTATGTATCTAGAGTGGACAAAAGTTTTGGGACATATTTTCCTCCTTGAAAATTGGCTGCGTTTTATATTCCAGAGCGACTTATAGGCCGAAAAATGTGGTTATTACAGTCGTCAGAATGGATTAAAATTAGAGGGATTTTATTTCTTATTCTTGGTTTGTGTTTGTTTTCCACAAAACGCAACAGTTGGCTCCAGACGAGGCTTAAAGAAGCACGGCAGTGGACTGCCGAGAAAAAAAACGACTAACAGACTAATAAACATGTATTGGACCAAGCCTTCTTCATATCAACTAACGTTTAGTCAACAATTTGGGGGCAGCCCTACTATATGTATGTGTTACATTCCTTTTACACCTACTGTTCGTTATGTCCCGTTGTGTGAGGGCACCACTGCAGCTGAAAAACAAAACACTTGAATCCCTTTGCAGATTTTACCATTTCCTCATGGGAAGATGGGAAGATGGTGATAAGCGGGCAGACTAAATATTGGTCTTTACATGCCATCTGAGTTT
Source organism: Ladigesia roloffi (assembly GCA_037577295.1). NCBI lineage: Eukaryota > Metazoa > Chordata > Actinopteri > Characiformes > Alestidae > Ladigesia > Ladigesia roloffi. The sequence goes on along the minus strand of JBBKCR010000141.1, from coordinate 10,405,963 downwards.
TTCTTTTACTTTCCTGTGTACAGATGTCCTGTATTGTAAACTCTAAAATATTTATTCCTTGTGTTTTGGAAGAAGGTAGACTGATTCGAGTGTTCACAATCATTAGAATAGTTAATCAGCCAGAAAGCACTTCGAGAACAATTGTTTTCCTTTTTACTGCAAAAAATGTAGACATAATTGTAGAGAGGGATTTGTGTCACAGGTCTTATCAGTAGGACTGTATGCCAGAGTTCTGTTTGTTAATCAGTGCAAAGGTCCATAGAGCGAGTTCCAGTTGCCCCCCTTTTTTCTGAAGTAAGTTCAGCTTGTGCAGAACTGCCTGACGTGTTCACTCAGACAAAATGTGACAGTAGTAGGATGATGAAGACCTGTGTAAGTCAGTATGTTCAATATAAAACACCTAGCACTGTCAAAACTAATAATGTCTAGTGAACTAGGCCTACACAAAACTTCACAGTTCAGTCTGCCATGAAGTTGTGAGTTCACACTCCACATTAACGGCCTTATACTCTTCTAATACAGCAAACTGAATTACTGCAGACAGGTGAAATTGCTTTATAACTTGTTATGCAAGCTATGCCAGGCTAAATGTGTTTTGGTGTTTCTGTTTCAGTGGTGTATCTGTTAGTAAACATGTTCCTGGGTGAATGGGCTGTGCTGAGGGGCTCTTTCAGTCTGTTTATAGCTCCTTTTTTACTCCCCTTTCCCAACACCATGGCAGCCAGAAGAGCACTGTCTCGTAAAAGCTGCTGAATGCTGTTACTGGAACCTGGCACTTACTAGTGACATTACAAAGAGCATTAACATGTTACCCCACAGTACACAAGAAGACTAAAACTGATCAGCAAATAGGTAATGACAGCATACAATTAATACAATTTTTTTTAAATATCAAGTTACATATATATAGTAATCATCCTTTCTGTCTGGTGTCTCTTGCCTTTGATAGGAAAATCATACAATTTGAAACAATAATGATTAAATTATGATTGTGGAATAATGAGCTGAAATTAAGTCACATACACTGGTTGTTCTGAGTTTAAATGTTGTTGTTCAGTGTAAATAAAAATTTGGTTTAACTTAAGAAAGTTAGTGTCTGGGCTACCTTAATTTTTTAATTCACTTTGCTTCTTAAGTAAGCACCCAAAGATTTAGTCAACCAGTTTTTTGTTATGGAGCCGGTAGCTGGAGAACAGGCAGTGTGTTTCCCTGCTGTCTTTCAGCGAACCAAATAGTTAATTGCAGGCCTGACATGGCAGGATTTATGGCTTGCTTTCTTCATGTGTGGTTCTGAGTATCAGACTCCTACTGTTCCACATTGAAACTGTACCAGGTGTCCAGGTGTCATTACAGAGCTCATGACAGCTGGACTCAGGCTGTGACTAAGCCAGGCTGATATTAAGAAAGTAAGAAATAAGACAGGAGATTAAATCAGTGTGATAAAATCTTACTGTTAGTGGTAGAGGAGGTGGGTGTTATGCTGGGAGTGCCAGTGGATGAAGGATTACGTGGATTAAGATTTCAGTTAGATAAGAATCCAGTGCACCCGAGAATGCTGGACCCACCTTAAGAACATATTACAGTGATATTTGACCACTTGTTTGACAAAGGTCTATGACTTATTCTTATTAAACTGTTCTTTTATCACTCTTTTACTTTGTTTTAAAGGTACATAACAAAAAAAACTGTGTGGGGGTGGGTGTGATGTTGAACAGACATCATATAAAAACTATTTGACAAATCATACGTTCCAAATCCTGTCCTCATTTGTTTTGTTTCAAGGTCTCCTTTCAATGCTTCAAGAAATTTTTTCAAGTCCGGACATGCTCAGTTGTGTCTCTCTAACCATGGACACTCCAAACGTGCAGTAGGATGTAGGTGGTTGGAAACCATGTGCCTTAAGGGAATTTTGGTTAAGGCTTTCTTCACCTCCTCCCCTCAGGGAGAAATCACAGCCTTAAAAACGCGGTGACTGCCCCAGCGTTCGCATTTGTTCCTCACCTGACCTCACTGCGGCCGCGGGAGGATTGATGAGAGTTTGCGACCATGATGTGGAATAAACCACACCACATTAAATCCAAACTTTATTAGCACAAAGACTTGCACCACAGGGGAGTCTAACTGTCTGTATGTGTGTGTGTGTGCACATCTGTTAGTATGTGTGAGTGTGTGTGTGTTGAATCAACAGCACCTTTGCGGGTTAATTACTTCTGCGGTTTTCTTGTGTGAACCCCGACTCCCACACACGACTAAATTTCCTCTAGTTTAAACTGAGTCGATGAGTGCTCCCCATCTGCAATTGCTTTTTATATCCCAAAATTGAATGACAGGAATTTAAACAATAATAAATAAAAAACTAAAGCAAATGTATGCTTTCAACCAGCCTCAGCATTCACCCATTTCCATTTGGAATAATTCATATGTAATGGCTATTTTCTGGGGTGTTCTTACTAAAACAAATCGCAAAATTGCAAGGCATGGTTTGGGTCACATGATATCCAAAATAATCCCAGTTACTGTAAATAAAAGTCAGATTGAAAAAAGAAGCCACACTTCTAATAAAACTGCCTTTATTACTACAAGCATATTTGCACCAACTTAGTAATATGATTAAAGTAAGTAAAGTTATAGATGATCAGCTACGGTCTTTCAGTCATCTTTAGCAATAAGGATCCAGTTCTTTTTCAATTGGATTTGCATCTAACTATAGTGTAACACCACCACATCAGCATGCAAGACTGCGGCATTGAGGATTTGTGACCCAGTACAAAAGGGACCCTTTATTCAACAAAGAATGTCTGCCCTAAATGGAAGTCGCCAGTGACTTTTGCCCCAGTCTCCTGCCACCCCATCTTTGCTTTTGCGGCATGCTGCTGGGTTACCATGGAACCTGGTAGGGCATTCATGTTGTATGTGACAAAGGTCTTAATGTCCGGAGGGCCGCCTCATGTTGCAATGAACACAGACTTTTGTCCCCCTGGAGAGAGGGGAAGTTACATTTACCCCACGGGGGCAGTCACGCCCTGCCACCAGTTCAATTAGAACTTTAATTCTCAGTCATTGTTAGTTTTTCCCACCTGGTTTCCACCCACCTGCCTCTGTTAAAGACACAAAACATGCAAACTAGTGTTGTCACAGTACCAAAATTTCAGTATGCATTACCAATACCAGTGAAAATCCACGGTTCTCGGTACCAATTCCAATACCAAAGCAAAACACAAAAATATGAATTGAACAACAATATATTTTTATTAATTACAAACAATAATTAAATGACTGAATATACACTCTTGTCTATGTTTACATATTTATAAACATAAACATTTGCATTAATGAAACTAAATATTTTTCAACTGTATAAACTGGCACTTGATCCATACGTATGAATTCAGCAACAGCTCAGTTCAGTTTTCTTGCCTCAGGTGAGGTTTTGTCATACATCTGCTGCTGAAATACATCTGTAATCATTGTTGTGGTCGTCCTCAGCCTGTAGCTGTAAATGGAAAATATAATATCCTTTAGTAAAACAATTGTATATTAATTTTATATGTTTATTTATATAAATAAACCTCAGCTTTTATAATGAATTTAGATAAGATTACTTATATTAAGTATATGATATCAATTTTACACAGTTAATGAAAACACTTAATGAAACACTTAATGAAAAGATTCCCTTTAACATGACTTAACAATAAACAAATGTTATGCAGAAGCTATTTTTTGTCTCCCCCACCCCCCTCACAGAGACCAGAGAGCAGTAGGTGGGAGGAGTTACAGGGTGCAGTCTGCTCCATTCACTGCTCCCTTCACAGCATCTCAGATAACTTGCACATTAAAACGGCACCAGACAAACAAAATATTTCGCACCCTAAACCAGGCTAAGGTTGTCTATGACCTGCAGTCAAAAGTAAAGAGCTTATTTGGCGGAGATTTGAATATTCGCAGTATGAGACCAAAACGTGAACAGTTGAAATATCAGCTGTGTAACTCCAATATTGACTTCTTAGGACTTTCAGAGACGTGGCTGACCCATTATTCCCCTGAAGCTGTAGTGAATATGCCCGGTTATAATGTGTTCCAGGATAAAGTAGTCGTGTGTTGAACCAGGTTATCGTGCAACCACGTCAGGACCATGTCAGCATCGCAGATAATTTGCATGTTAATCGAATGCCTGTTATCTATTTACAAAAATGAATTTGTTTTAATATGGAGCCCTTATTGCCTATATTGTGCTGGGATTGCGCGGTTCGTCTAACATTGGACCCAGTTTAGCACAAAGCTCCAAAAGCACACATCTAGATATCTAGGCACACAAGGAATTATTATAAATGTACTAATATATTCACCCTCTTACTCTAATTTTTGCTCCTTTGCACATTTCCTTTATTTGCAAATGCTCAATATTATCCACATCTGCACGTCACACTTATTATTTTTTTTACACACTTTTGTTCTAATTTAGTTTTGTTTAAAACCTAAATTGCTTAACCTAACCTCGGCATGTGTGTGTGGAAAGCAAAGAAAGAAATTCATTGCACACAGAAATGTAATCTGTACTGTACACATAACAGAAAACGTTTTGATTCTTGAAATCTTACTCACGGTCACATTTTTTTCTTCCTAAATGTGCGTACGCATGGGTCCGAATTTGCGCACATATACGCACGTTCTGCCGTCAAGTTTTTTTCTATAGATCGCAACTTGTGCGTAAAAAGAGGTGTACGCATATTTTAGTTCCGTTTTGTGTGTATGCAACGGTTATAAATACAAAAGAGGCCCCAGCTCTTTTGACAACAATAATGCAAAGTAAAAACTAGACTCAATTTTAAAATATTTTCAGTTTCACCGTGAAAATTGTAACATATTATGTTACATTTTCTGTTTTATTTTTTATATTATGTGTCTTCCCATATTTTCCCCAATGATGTGAGGACACATTCACATGACGTTCAGAGTTGGGAGAGTTTTCCATCTCAAGGTCCAGACAGAATTTGCGTCTGGGAAAGCGAGAGAACAGAGAAAAGAAGGATCAGTGAGCCATTATCTCAAAGCAATCTACTACAACAAAAGACATGTTAACAGGGCCTGTTAAAGTAGTTACTCTCCATTGCTTTCCTACTAAAGGAGACACTGGAACTGTGCAGTCAGTTGATACTTATGCTGGAAGAGTGATTCAAAAAATGATTCAAAAATAAAGAGAGTCTGTAAAAGTTTATGAGGAAAAAGGTGTCTATCTGACAATCTGGCATATTAAAATTAAGGCATCCATGTTTTAAATGCTCCTCAATAAAGCTAAAATAATATAGCATATATAAATAAATATAATGGGTAAATCTAGTGTGCTCCTCAAACAGTGCTGTTTTCTGTAGATGGGGGATGGTGAGCATGGGGCGGCCTCATTTAGCTTCCAGCCTGGTAACAGCAGCTGCCTGATTAAAGTTTTATTTTCCTTACCCCTGACTTAAGTGCTCCAAGTGTGTGATGGCTGGTTTAGTTAAAACGTGTTTTCTTTAGTGCCTCATGGCTGGATTAAGAAACTCAGTCAGATATAGTTTCTGTTGGTTATTATATGGGGCTGTTCAGTGTCTCCTCATTATCTGACCAGGAGTGAAAGTTGGTGTCTCCGGACAGTCCTATCTGGAAAAATTACGGTAACAACCAAAAATAACTCTTTCACATAATTGTTACTTATTAAATTGTGCTGAGTGGGTGGTGTCGCATGGTCTTAACTTTTCTAATTAGTCTGGAGGTGTCTGTTACCAAAGCAATGGCTTTAAACGCAGGAAAATACAATTAATAAATAATACTCAAAAAAACAGATGTAGTTGTAGATTAAGACAAAAATTATTTGTTTCAACAGAACACATCGAAGAAGTAGAAACAGAGGATTTTGTTTTGAATGTCAAATCATTTTGACTTTTAGTTTAAAATTGTCCTCTAAAGTCTGGGTACGGGTCTTACAGCAGAAAACATTTTGTGTTTTCCTTCTTTCATGGTCCCAACTCCTTATTCTTGAAAACAATTAAACATATTATTACACTTCTGTCTAAGTGCCTATTAGAATATTTTTAACAGGCCTAGTTGCCTTTTATAATGGCTTTTCGTACTTTTTTCTATTTCAATTCTCACTTATTTTTAAAACCTCAAAAGAATTCTTTCATGTCCATAAAAATGTCACTGACTGATATTTTGAAATATTTCCTTATAATTAAGCTTTATGCCTAGTGTAACAAATCACTACTCATTCATGACTGGATTTAGCATTCTTTGGTGTTTTAGTGTTTTAAAGTTCAAACAGCGTTTTATGTGGTTTTATGTCGTCCCGTGCTTAAAAACACAGACGGTGGTTTAGGCATGGTCTTTAATGTGCCCGTTTCAGCCAGGTTTGAAGACTGCATGTGAAATGACAAAAGCAGACTTTTAGCATACATGTTTGCCTTGAATCGAGTAAGAAGTTTGAGCATGAATATTAAGAGTACTTCATTTGTGTGTTTTTTTCCCTTAGGTGACTTGTCCCCAGTGCAGATGTCACCTATTTCCCAGTCACAGTTCATCCCTCTGTCTGAGGTTCTCTGCTCAGTCATATCTGATATGAATGCTGCTCATATAATTGTCAATCAGGACTCTCTGATTAAACACATGATGAAGGCCCATCCAGGTATTTTAAGAGAGAACATTTTTTAAACATATTTTTAATCAGTTCATGGAAACGATATTTGTCATTGCTCATATGTTTTTTCTGTTTAATTTTTAAGGAATGACTATTCCCACTCAAGACATCCTATACAATGCTCTGGGAGCACTCATTAAAGAGAGAAAAATTTACCATACTGGAGAGGGCTACTTCATTGTTACTCCTCAGACATACTTCATCACCAATTGCATGGGGAAGGAGAAGAATCGGTGGACAAGTGATAGTGATCACCCTTCTCCTCCTCCTATTACCTACCTGGTGAGCAACGAAAGCTGCATGGATGCTTCTGTTGAAATACCTGTCATGGCTCACTGCAAGTCCTGTAGTTGCTTCACGCCCCAGACGACAACTCCTCCATCTGTCCAGGACCAGTCTATCAGTATAAGTGAATGTACTGGAAAAAGCCTGAAGTGGAACAGAGAACATAAGCCCACCGTCCAGCATCAGTCCACGTCTACTGCAGCGGACTACCAAGCCAGTGAGCTCAGCAAGTCCACAGCTACTAGCCGAAAGGACAAAGAGAAACCAGGACGAAAGTTCGGCCTCAACTTATTTCGTCGTAACACAGGAAAAAAGGAGAACAAGCCGAAGAAGGAATATGCAACCTTCTCTGGACAGTTCCCTCCTGAGGAGTGGCCAGTCAGGGATGAAGACGATCTCAATAATCTTCCCAGAGATCTGGAACATGCCATCATTAAACGGATCAACCCTGAACTCACTGTGGACAATTTGGTTCGCCATACAGTCCTGATGAAAAAATTAGAAGAGAAAGCTGAGAGAATGACAAAGACTTTTACAAGTGACAAAGGCATGTCCACAGAGATCCTGCTCTCTAAGCAGAAACACCATTCTTCCAGAGCTGGAGGAAAGAGACCCGTCTCTAAGGCCACTAGATGCAAGAGAAGAGGCCCCTCCGCTAAAGAAAAACAGAGGACAAAGAGTAAAGACGTTCCATGTGACGACGATTTACAGGGAGATGATCACATTCCAACTTGCTTCAGGCCTGAATTAGTTCTAGATGAAACTGAAAATCTTGAGGATTGTACTACTGTGGATACAAAATGTGTCTACAAGAAACGCATTGAGAATCCATTTCAGTCGCTACCAGTACGGGATGTAGTATCAACCACCTGTCAAAAAGAACAAAATAGGAGAGAGGCCAAGACTTCTAGTCGACGAGATCGTGCAGGTCACAGGTCCAAATCCTGGGATCCCCATCGTGCGAAAGCGGCGACTGAGGAACCGGAGAAAGCCCAGATAATGACTGACAGATCCTGTGAACGTCTTCATGAGAGAGGACTGAATCTAGACTCCGTCATGGATTCTAAAGCCATCAAAGAGCTTCCTGGAGATTACAGTTCTGTCTACCCTGAGAGCAGCACACTGAGGATAGAGGACAAAGTCAAGCTAAGGGACAGCAAAGTCAGGGGCAGACAGCTCAGAGATGGAAGTGGGAAAGAGATCAAGCATGAGGTTTTTCAAGAGGGGGAATTGACAAGTATTTCTGATCAAAAACACATGTTGGACCTTACTTCACATCCATACAAAACAACAGAATTACCCCTGTCTTGGCCCAAGCCTACAATTCAACGTAGGCTGTCCCTCCATCTACTTAACAGTAAGGAAGAATCGGAACATTGCCCGGATCTCCTGTCATCACACCAACAAACAAGTAGCCTAATGGTGACAGATTCTGAAAGCATGCATAGAGACACCAATCACATAGAAAGGGAAGTGTACACTGATGATGAGCACCGCATTTACCAGAAAGTAGAGGAGCATGATGATGACGGCTGCAGCTCTCTCTGCCTGAATGAGGAGTGTGTCAGTGAGGTCATCCACCCGGGCACAGCTCGGTGCCGTGAGCCAGTCTGTTTGGATGGGGACTGGGACAGCACTTTCATGGATCACGCTTCACCTCTTCGTCAAGACCCCTTACGAGCCAGCCAGAGGAAGCATGAATATAGGTGGGCGCCAGTCGAGCAGCAGCCGGTTCTGTCTCACCTGCTGACAGACGCCATCCCCAGCCGACTTCACGAGGCCAGTCCAGGGCACCCTGAACCAAACGAGGCCCTGGACGGCAGCATCTTTGATTACTGTCAGACGAGCGAAAGGGACTCAGACACTGAAACAGTGCTCAAGTCTACAGATAAAATAGATAACCAGTCCGGCCTCTGGACCCGTCACCCACAGGTGAAAGAATACAAACAAGGCCAGTTTGAAACACCAGAGGACGTTGATGAGCTTCAGTGTGTCAGCAACAGTCATGGAGACTCTTCTAGAGCCTGTGCTGTCGAAACCGCAGAAAATCAAAACAACACTGCTGACAGTGGTATTGACTCACCAAGGTCAGTAACTCGAAATGGTTATCAGTTTGGTAGTTGAATGAAGCTGGTCATTACTTAATGTTTGCTGTTTTTTTATGTCTTTATATAATATTAAAAGTATGTAAGTAACTATATACGGATAGAAACATAATATAATTACTCGTTATTGTACTAAGAATGTAAATGAAATGTAGTGCCCGATGACATGTATGTGGGAAATGTGGTGCTATTATTTATAACTTTGTCTTTGTTTATTTGCAGAACGCGCATGAGTCTAACCTCGAGTAACTCATTGATACTGAAAGGGTTAAAGGGACGTGGTTTCCTACAGAACCTTGAAAAGCTCCACTCTAAAAGCAATGGCATTCATCCTCAGAGCTCCCTGCTTCAGCTCACACCTGTCATGAATGTGTGAACAGCTGGGTGGAGACTGTGCTTTCAGCTCGTTCAGATGCCTCTGTATAAATGTATATATATATGGCTATTATTTGTAAATATCTTTTGTCTCAGTACTGAGCCGTACTTTCAGGCAGCATTTTTGGTACTTGAAGTATTGATTTAGGGTTTTATAGTTTTTCCTTTTGTGCTATTTTAGTACTTTAATCCTCTGTTTACAAAGGGGGATACGTTAGTTAAATGAACCCTTTATCGTTTAAATTCCAAATGCAAAGACCCATGTAAACAGTGGCAAAAAATAAACTGTACTTACATTTCTTGTAACCAGTTTTGTCATGAGTATTTCTCTTTCTCCTGAGGAGTGCCACAGAGGACCAGACCTCAAACCTCAACTAACAAAGGGCAACATGATAGTACATCAGTAATTATTTTTAACCGTTCAGGGCCATTTTCTCAGATCCGTGACATGTTTATGTAAGGGATTTAATCAAGCAGTTTAATTCATATGTACAAAGTTGCTTAATATGTACAATTTATTGGTTTTACATTATATATATTTAGCTTTTTGTGCACTTTTTTCACTATATTCTGTCAAATGTAACATGCAACCAAACAGGATGAATGCATATGCCTCGCTGATATTAAGAATGTAACTTGATCTGCATTAGTAGTGAAGGTATTCAAGTAGGCTTTCAAATGTGTTAATCATGTGTGAAAAACCTAGAAACCACCCTGAAAAAAGGCGAATACATGAGCCTAGGGAAGATTAAATTTCTCCAGACTGGGACGGCCTATTTTGGACTGGTGCAGCTCTCAGATCTGGTGTATTAGCCTCCATACAATGTATTTAAAAGACTGTAGAGGAGAGTATTGTAGTTTAAGCACCTTTTTAAAAGCTACATTATATAAATTTGTCTTGGTTTGAGGGTCTTGTGAGAGGCTGGGCTGCAGCTACTGAATTACACTACCTGGACAAAAGTATTGGGAAGCTAAGATTTTAATTACATTGCATTCAAACACAGACTTTAACATGGACCTGGTCCTATAACAGCTTCCATTCTTCTTGGAAGGCTTTCCTAAAGATTTTGGAGTGCTTCTGTGGGAATTTTTTCTGTACAGCATTTCTGAGGACAGGCACTGATGTCGGAAAAGAGGGCCTGACTCGCAATCTGCTCCAGTTCATCCCAAAAGTGTTGGATAGGGTTGAGGTCAGAGCTCTGTGCATTCCAGTCAAGTTTGTCCACACCAAACTTTTCCACCCATGTCTTTATGGGAGCTTACTATGTGCACTGGGACACAGACACACTGTAATAGAGAAGAGAATTTAAAAAACTTTCTCCACAAATTTGGAGCAATGGCAGTGTCCAAAAATCATGGTATGTTGATGCATTAAATTTCCCTTCATTGGTAGTAAGTGGCCTAAATCCCTGCAAATCCCAATGTATTTGTGCATCTCAATACTTTTGTCCACATGGTGTATTTTCTCGACTCTTTTTTTTACTGACCTCAACACGAACCTTCAGTCCGTGGGGAGAAGCTGCCACTTAGAGGCCGCTGGAGGAAAACCACGAGCCGCCGCAGAGCTCCTTCTACGGGAGGACCGTCTAATTCAAGTACTGCGTTCGAGTAGTTTTTCATCTAGTTTCTGAACTAGCGCCCTTGATTTTGACTGATCTGGGATCAGTGTGGAGAACCGCTTCAGGTCAGAAACCATAAAGTAAAGCAAAAAATAAACCATTCAAGTAATTCAGCTTAATCCATCCCACGCTTCTAAACTAATAATGAATTATAATTCATATTCAATCTTTTAAATTTGCCAATTTTGAGGCTTTGTGCATTCTGTTATGAACAACAAACCTTTAATGAATAATCCGTTTTACAACAGTTTGTTATTATGGTGATGACAAACTCCAATTGCCAAAAGTATTGGGACACTGTTTTTCAGGGGTTTGTGCTGAGCGCCATACTTCCAGTGAAGGGCAATCTTAATGCTTCAGCTTGCCAAGGCGTTATGGACAACACCATGCTTCAAACTTCGTGGAACCAGTTTGGGGACGACCATTTCTATTTCTAAATGGCTGTACTAAGAAGTGTACAAAGCAGGGGCGTTATTAGACCCCTTTCATTGGAGCACATTCCTCAGTATTTATGTCCGGTGCCCCAGTGTTTACCTTCAGCTTTCAACAACTTAAATTAAACTGATAATATCCACAAAAGAGAGGATGATTTCCAAAGTGTTGCAGCGTAACAGAAGCAAAATTATATGCATATGCAGATATGCATTTTTCTGCCATTAAACACGTCGAGATTGTCCATATATCTTCATACGTGATTTCATACACCAGTACATTTTACCTTTACCTGTAGTTGATACAGCAGGATTTTGGCGTGGACAATAACAATGAGCTGAGAAGGGGTTGGCTTGTATAACACATATTATAGCTTAGTTCATATACAGCAGGTTTAAACATGATAAGGAAAATGGAGGGTGGGTGGCATGTGCCCAGGAAATCTTTATGTCTAGCAACACACGTGGCACAAAGCAAGCTCCATAAAAACATGACTGGATATGTTCAGTGTGGAAGAACTTGACAGGCCCGCACGGATCCCTGCCCTCAACATCATCCAGCACATTTGGGTTGAACTGGGACGGAGACAGCGAGCCAGGCCTCCTCGTCCAAGATTAGTGACTGACATCATACAAGCTGTACGGCCACCCCACGGTGAATCCTGGCAACACCAAGCACCGCATCGCTATTTAGTTTTTTCTGCAACATTTATATCCTGACACTTTTAATGCGCTGACCCTTTATCGGTGCGCACCTATTCCAAATATTGTTGCGGTGTGTGGTTTTGTATGCCTTAAATAAGACGGCAATTTGGGCCGGCGCGGAATCCCGTCAGCACTCCCCCACGGGACGACAGCGAGAAGGGTCGGTCTCAGCTCAAAATGCCTGGGCCGATTTTTTGTCTCAGTTCTGTCCTGGTGCCACCCCAAACATGATCACCGGGATCTTTGGCCCACCCCAAAATAACATTTCCTGGCTCCGCCACTGACAGCAGTCATTACTAGATAAACATAACAAAATATTTTGGAAAACCTTCTGAGATTATTGGAAGTTGCTGCGCAAGGGGGGGGGGTCGTATTAAAGTCTATGAATACAATGCCATTAAAATCCCTTTTGGGTGCAATGGTCAGGCGTCCCAATACTATTGACCACGCCGCGTGTGTTTTTGTTTGTTCTTGTTGTACTGTTCGCGCCGGAGCGCTAGGTGACAGAAGTGTGCTGGTTTTGAAGATTTTTTTCCTTTCGCTCATGCGCTTCAACACACTTGGCGCCAGAAGCTCTGTGCGGACACACACAGTCCCACACACATACTCGGAGAGAGGGAGAGTAGACCGCAGCCAAGCAGTGCCGACGCAAGCAAGCGGAGACATAACAGGCCCAACGGCTGTGCAGAGGTCCTGCAAATAACAGTCGTTGTTTTGCTCTCTGAAGAGCAAACAGAACAGGTCAGAAAAATTCTGTACAGTAATTTTTAATTTCGTTTCCACTCTAGGATTCTGGATGTTATCCTTTCCATCCATGGTTTGAGGGTAAATTGTGCAGGGTCTGGCTAAGACGGCTAACTAGCGTGCTATTAAAGTTATTTTACCACAAATTTTAGCTTTACTCTTGTTTCTTTCTTATCATAGATAAGCTCGTATTTATTATTTGCGTCTCCATTAATCACCGAATGGTTGTGTGCTAGTGTTTGATGGTTTTTGTCGTCTCGGTGTGTTAAAACGGTGAGCACGTCACTAAGCTCTCTGTGGTAGCAATGGCGGTCCTGCTCTGTTAGCCTAGCTGCCTGTAGCCATGTTGGCTCGCCCAGCTAAAGAAGCTGCTAGAAGAAATTTCGTCGTTAGCTAGCATCGTCCTCGCCTTCCCGGGAGCCCGTATGGCTTCTAGTGTAATCGATAATAACCGGTGTTGTTAGTTTTTAAATGTATTTTCACCACAAATGTCTCATGTTGTAAGTTATGTAAGATGGGGGACGCCTTTTCCCGGGCTTTTTGCAAGACGTTCGTCTCGTCGTTAGCCATTTTGATAGCCAGCCATTTTAAGCCTCGGCTGTTTTAGTTCATATACTCGAAGTAGAATATTTGTATCGTTTTTCCCCTCACTGGAGTGGTTTACTTCGCCACAAGGCACCTTGGAGTCCATGGAGTTCGCTCTTTGGTAATTGCTCCACGGCGGAGCTGCGTATTAGGGACCAGATGCGTGGCTACATGCCTCAGAAGGGCGGAAGCTAGCGGCGGCCATTTTAGAGCTAGTTAGCTCTCCAACATCAGACGTACAAGATGCCCCCCCTGCTAAAGGAGGACACATTCAGGCAGCAGACTCACTCACAGCCTCCTGACTGGGCATCTGACACCCAATATCACACTGATAAGCAGTTCTTATGTACGGAATTGAACTTAAGATCTTGTCTACATGTCAAATACGCACTATGAAGTAGCCCAATTGCTAGTTAGCCAGCTAGTTAGCCGATATTGCATGCTTCATGAAGCTAACTAGCAAGCTATATAGCCAGCTAACTTCGCCCACCTCGGTATTTTTGTGTTTACATTTAGTGTGGAGTTAGGTTTTACAGGCGGGGAAGTATTTTCCTACAAAAGCTGATGATTCACAGCAGTAAAATCGTTCTCCATAGGTTGTGATTTAAGTCACATATCAATGCCTGTATGTTATGTGCAGATTTTATGTCCTCAGGTATACCTAGCCAGCATAGTTAGCCCCAATAATAACTGGTCATAGGCTAACACTAGCCAGATTTTAGCAATACAGAAAACTGCTAACTAGCTGAATGGTAGTAGCCAAATAGCCCAATTTATTTCAGTTATACGAGCTGATACTCCTACTTTGTGACTTTTAGAATTTTTATCTTCCCAGGCACTGATGGATTTGCTTTTTTGACATCTGTTCTGTTGTCTGTCAGCAGCACCCATATCACTTAGGGAAGTCTGTTGTTTATCCATGTTGACATAGCCTATCAATAGTTCAGGTGTTAGCCTTATGGGCAAGCCTTTAGCCATACTCTAAGTAGTCTTTGGCAAGTTTAATACAGTAGAAAGTTGAAATATGCTTAGTTTGTTCATTTTTAAGTCCACCAGTGTTTGCTGTAATTGTATGTAGAAGTTGTCATTGTTGTCACTGGTGTGTCATTGTTGCTATAGTTTTTTTATAGATGTACAGTAATTGTATTGTTTTGTCTTCAACAGGCAGGAGACCGCCTGCTTAGGCTGATCAGGCCTCACCCTTCTTTTATTCTGGGGTAGCGGTGCTCTCTGAGCAGCGCTAATTTTCACTAAAGTTTAAAAACGGAAGTCGTCAGGCTGGAGTGCGTCCTGATGGCTGAGTCAGAGACTGAGTGTGACACGCCGGGCCTTGACACACTAGGGTCCGAGTGTGTCATAGCGCACACGCAAGTGGGTGACTTGCACTATGCAGCAGAGACCGAAATAATGACTCAAGAGGACAAAAGGCTTGATCTAGAAGCCATTCATGGAGATCTGGGAGCTGTGACCTGTGTTGATACCGTAACAGAAACGGATCATGACTACATTAAATCTGAGGTGCATCATGACCCACATTACTTTGGAGCAGACATGAAGGGCAATGAGGCCCTACTTGGTGAGGTGCTCTTGAAGGCAGAGATGGGTGGAGCTGGTGTAGAGCATGTGGTGAAAGTTGAATCAGACCACGGAGGAGAGCTAACTGTGGAGTCAGAAAATGGTGTCATCATTCATGAAGCCCACGGTCTGCAGTGCAATGAGTGTGGTGAGATATTTGGCAGCATGAATGATCTGCACCAACACTTTGAAATCCATAAAGGGACCAACCCCTACATTTGTATTCATTGTGGTGAGAGTTTTGCTATAGAGGCAAGTCTGAGAGGACATATGAAGATCCACACGAAGGAGAAGATCTATGTCCCCACTGGTGTGGATTTGGTGGGAAAAGGTGTAATTGATGCATTTAACCTGAAACCCCACCAGATGATGCACTCCCCTGAAAAGCCACACAGGTGTTCTGAATGCGGCAAGAGTTTTGCTGCAGCCATCACACTGAGAGAGCACATGAAAATGCATTCTGATGACAAGCCCTACAAGTGTACCCAGTGCAGGAAGAGTTTTGTCCGCAGACGCCATCTAAAGAAACACCAGGAGCTGCATGCTCGTGAGAAACCATTTAACTGCCCCCAGTGTGGTAAAGGCTTTGCCACGTCTTCTAATTTGAAACAGCATCAGAAGACCCATGCTGGTGACAAACCACACAGATGCTCACAGTGTGGCAAATGTTTTGCAGCAGCAGCCACATTGAGAGAACATCAGCGAATTCACTCTGGTGAGAAACCATACAAGTGTAACCAGTGCCGAAAGAGCTTTGTGAGGAAACGCCACCTGAAGAAGCACCAGCTCGTCCACCAGGGTGGTAAACCCTACCGATGCTCTCAGTGTGACAAAGGTTTCAACCACTCTTCCTCCCTGTCAAGACATAATAAAGTTCATCTAGAGGCTAAGATGTATCCTCCTCCCGACAAGGAGTTCCCCTTCGACACCCCTATGAAGATAGGAATGCACACGGGTGTAAAGCCATACAGTTGCAACCACTGTGAGAAAAGCTTCAATCACTCGTCATCACTATCTAGACACCAGAGGACTCATTCTGATGGCAAAACATACAACTGTGCCCACTGTGGCAAGAGGTTTAATCATTCCTCTTCTCTTGCAAGGCACCAACGTGTTCATTTGGATGAGAAGCCGTCTTATAGTGCTATTCCATCAGGAAAGGGATTCCCCCATACTACGATCTTGAAACAGAGAATTTTGCAGAGTGAGAAACCCTACAGGTGTTCTCAGTGTGGAAAGGGGTTCAATCATTCTTCCTCCCTGTCTAGGCATCATAGAAGACATGTTGATCAGTGAGCTTGCTGTTGTATATTGGAGGAATTTTACAATCTATCCCAACATAGTTTCAGGCCAGCTTTAAACAGTGGGTGAGTCTGTCCTCAGAAAAGATGTAAACAAAATCTAAAATTTGATCAGGGCCTTTACAAGGATGTTGATATGACACAAAGTTTAGAGCTGAAACAGATCTGCCCAGAACTTTGTTTTTTAATTTGACTCCTGTATCATAATGTAGACAAACTTGTAGCAATTGTCTGCGTAGTGAATTGGGCCAGTTATGCCCATAGCTTCGTCCTCAGAGTGGATTAGCACGGCTAGTTTTCAAAACTGTCGAACATCCTAAGATGTACCTTTGTGTTATGGGCTTTAGGCATAATTGATGACCAAGTAAAGCAGATTTTGACTCACCTAGTCACTCCCCAGACATTGTATCTTTACCTACCCTGTCTTTATGGGCTGTTTAGAAGCTGATATGATTTGTAAATACAGTTTTTTTTACATGTGTATAGATAAGTAGTGTGCAGTTCTTCTACCTATTGAGCTCCCCTTACTTGTTTTTTTTTTTTCTTTTCTTTTTTTCTTCTAATGTATGGTCCAGATAGTCTTAACCATCTATGATGTAAAAAAAAAATGGCATGGTGCCTGAGTGGATTCCTCTAGCTTCATAAATACAGCTGGCCAAAAGCAAGTTAGTTTGAGTGAAATAAAGACTTATGGACAGATTAGAGCACACCTAATTTGGCAGATCATAAATCACTGTATACTACAAATTTGGTGGAATTTGTCAATGTTCCTGCTAAAACATTGCTATACAGGTTTCCTTTGGTACTCCACCATGTCACTAATGGGTAAACTGTGCATTTTTGTGTACGAACCTATTCCTTGCCATTTGCTATAGAATGACTTAAATCATCCATATATATAGCCTGTAGTTAACTTATATTCTGGACACATGCAGCAAAGTATCAAAATTAAGTGTAATAGATTGTGTATACTTATCAATACAAAACAATATATAGCTTGCTCATGATTCAGTTTTTCGAAATTCCATGGATATACGCTTTCTACTTACAGTTCTGTGTATGGAAAAACTTTTACAAACTGATGTATTTTTTTAAATATGGTTTGGGTAATCTGAAAGGGAAACGAAAGGAATACTGTTTTTATGGGAGTGAATGCTATTGAATTTTTTTCTTTTTTTTCCATTTGAATAACAATTGTGCTTCATCTCATAGCATAGGCTTATTCGTTGTGTTAGATAGGTGCCTTATTGCATGCTGTGTAGAAATGTATGTTGAGCTGTAAAAGAAAAAAAATAAGAGTTTTGGCTCTGCCTCCCTTCTGTTCCTTTGCATACTAACCAACATATTTTACTTTGACTTCAGGTAATTTGTTTTGCTTCTCTGTATATGAATATATGTTTACACGGTTACTGCTGTCTTTTAATTTCCTGGTCAGCTGGCCTCATTGTAGAATAACTAGAGGTTTAAAATGAGAAGTTAAAATGCATATGATTCATAATTTGGTCACCCTCTTTTAAGTGGTCAGATCTTGTTCCATGTCTCTTCCCCATCTTTGAGTGGCAAACATGGATAAATAAAAGTTCTTGACTATGTTACTTGTTTCTTGGCTGAGGTAAAATACCTCATTTTTAATTTGCCTTGTTTTAAATGTAAATTTGCAGTGTTTTAAAATTATTTAGAATTAACTGGACTCATTCACAAAATTATCAAATGAGGCTCTGCTAATACAGTACTGGATTTTCTAGTTGCCAAACATCAGCACTCATTTTCTGAAATGTTTTGTGAATCTGGGCTCTAGTTTGTAGCTGATTAGGAATTTTTTTGTCATTTATCTGGTACACTCATCTGATCAGCTCAGCTATAAGCGGATAGATCTTGGTTCTTAGACATGCTCCTCAGAGTTCACAAAATTTGCTTTATGATGCTCTCATAGTTTTAACTTTTTTTTAAATAAATACTTTTTATGCTGGCAGTCTATATAGTTTTATACATGATGTGAAAACATATCCTGGTGGTTAGGGAGCTGCCCCTTTAGCACAGGCCCTCTCCCCACTGGCACTGTGTTGCATAGGTTAAATGCAGAGGATTATTTTGTGTGGTTTACACTGTGGTGTGTTCATGCATGCGAAATGACCACTGTGCACCAATTACAGTGGACTAGTCCTCAATCCTGTAGTTAAAGTGCCCCCTTAGTCATGTGAACACAGCACAGTTAACAATGTGAAATTCTTTCTGTGTTTAACACATTTGCCACCTGAGGCAGTGTGAGAGGATGGTACCAGTGGTGCCACTTGCAGTTCTGGGATTCAAATTCACTACCTTCTGATTACAGGGGTGCAGATCCCTAGGCACTAGCTGTATCGGTGGTTTGCAGAATTTTAGGGATGGTCTTTCCCTCAGCACACCTCATGCAGCTGCTAAGCAGTAGGGTAGTGGTACTCCACCACGGTTCAGGATCAGTTGGCTCGACAAAACTTTGACTTCTGTATGAAAACGGCACTGTTAACAACCTCCCCCACGCCTTACTATCAGGTACTAACATACGGACGAAAGTATTGGGACACCTCGTTATTCAGCGAAGGATAATTCTTCAGTGCACCAAGATAATTTAGACAATGCAAATTCCATGCCAACTTTGTGGACATTAACGGAAGAACCTTTGTCAGCATGACAACCAAGGTCCAATAAAGGTATGGATGGATATAAAGCCTTCCAAGAGACATGGAAGCCGTTATTGCTAGCTGCAAATTTAATGTATTTAAAGTAATTGGGGCAATGGGCAGGTGTCCCGATACTTTTGTCTATATAATGTTCTTCAGGTTTGGACCTGTAATTAACAAGGTCAACACATTTGGTCTCACGATAAAAAAAAAGCCGTATGGAAAATAATAAATTAGGTCGTTAGAGTATCAGGCTTGCTAATTTTATCTTGGCATGAAGAAAACTTTAAAGCTAAGTCGGTGCAGTTGTGACTATCAGCAATACACATCGTAAGTAATTTAATACTAGGCTCATGAAAAACTTGCCTTGAAAATTCTACACATACTCTGCGGAAATTCCGTCAACACCACATCACGAGGCGGCCACGATCACCAAAACAACTCGAAAAACGAGGCCAATTTTCTGCATTATACACTAAATGGACGAAAGTATTGGGACACGTGACCGTTACACCAACAGGGAGAAATTGCAGTCAAATGCATAGACCTTTCCGCTCTTCTTGGAAGCTTTCTACAAGAATTTGGAGTTTTGTCGGAATTTGTGCCTATTCAGTCTGTAGAGCTTTTTTGTGGTCAGGGACTGATTATGTACGTGAAGGTCCCGGGACTGCTCCTGGCACCATTGGGCAAGGTACCGTCCCCACACGCGGTTCCCTTGGCACCCCCTGTTGGTGGCTGTCAACAACTTCTCTTGGTGAATTGGGTTAGAGACGGGTTTCTAGGCACTGGGCCTCAGACGGGCCGTGAATCTAAACTCGAGACAGGGCACTGGTCCGCAATTGTTTTTTTAAATATAATTTAATGTGGTCATATAGGCCTTAATGTTGAAATGGTTGAGAAGCATTGACTTCCAGTGTTGTGCAAGTTCACACTTTTCATGATCTAGTTCAAAGTTCAGTTCACACATGCTCAAAGTGAACGGTTC
>JBBKCR010000141.1:10358365-10369911 GCA_037577295.1 Ladigesia roloffi | reverse complement strand
TTTTACTGCAGCTCTGCTTTAACAATAAATCCGGATCTGTCACAGACCCAGGGCGCGGAGAGGGGAAATCTACATCGCGATATCGTTAATTTTTTCGATAGT
This sequence comes from Ladigesia roloffi, assembly GCA_037577295.1. Classification (NCBI taxonomy): domain Eukaryota; kingdom Metazoa; phylum Chordata; class Actinopteri; order Characiformes; family Alestidae; genus Ladigesia; species Ladigesia roloffi. The sequence goes on along the minus strand of JBBKCR010000141.1, from coordinate 10,369,809 downwards.
AATATCTTGAAAGTTCATATCTAGATATAGATACGATAAAGATATATCTTTCAGCCCTACTGTGATACAAATTCTTCACCTGATTTAGACTGAATTAAACTTTATTTGAAATGAAGAGACTTTAAAATTCATGCTCTTTCATCTGTTGTTAATGAGTTACATATTGAAGGGGAGAAAGAATGCTAGGTTTGTTCATCATGGATGGGCAGGTTAGAGAATGACAGACCTGTACTTTGCCTGTCTGTGTCAGATGTGTCAGATTAATTGTTACTAAGGTGTTGTTACTGTTACTAATCCATGACTTAATTTTTACTGTAGTCAATCATTACATCATCTTCTCTCATGTAAACAGGGTTGACCTACTTACATCTAGGGGGGCATTTGGAGATTTGAAAAAGATTTTATTCAGAGGATGCATTGATGCGTTATGTTCCTTAAGCTTACTTCTTTAGTTTTGCACCATTAGCAGAGTTGCTTTCAAGTGATTAAGTTAATGTCGCTAAGACAGCATCTCAACTAGACTTAAAAACAGTAGAAACATCTATTTTGAAGCTAGTTTATGTATATCTGGTCTAAAAAACAGCAACAATAAAAAACACCAGACACAACTTGGCATTTCATCTACATTTGGGGAAAAAACTAAACTGTACATTTTATTTTGCACTGAGCTCTTCCTTCACATCCACCTATTGGTCAGTAATTTGAAAAGATGCAATCGTAAGCAATAAACCTTCCACACTGAATGAAGCATGCTGTGGCTAGCCAAAATTAAGAGGGGAAATTTTTAAAAAAATGATCTAGAAGTTAAAAGCTTGTCGGGGTGCAGAACATCACTTTTGTGATGTAAGTGTGAAGAGTCTTCTCAGTAAACTCATAATTGTATACCAGCTCTGCCCAAATGAGCCGTATCAAATGAGCTGGTCTTTAATGGCACCCTCAAACAAATGCAGAAGGCGGCATTATGGAATAATGTTCTGCTCTAAAGCCAACTGTGCTTTCACAAAGCTTTCTTTTTGGTTTTATTATGTCCATAGTGAAAGACAAGCATGCCTTAAGTGAAGCAGAACCTGAGTTTTAATGCCTGTGTAAGTGTTCAAATTAAGGTTTTGTTATTTTTCCTGGCCTGGCTGTCAAGACGTGTTCAGCTTGTGTTTTAGTAGAAAATTTCAACAGTTTTTTTTGTTTTTGTTTGAAGGGCTGGAATGCAACAGCCAACAACAACTCTGCTCTTTCTGTGTTCTTAGCCAGGTGGTCCCATCCAGTAAAAGATGTTTAGACCTGCCTCTGATTGATGGCTGTTGGAGGAATGGAGCTCAGGTGGCCAGGTCTACTATGCTGGAGGTTTAACCACTTCTGTATGTGTTTCAGGTTGTATAATCAGTCATGTGAGGAGGACCTGCCCATGCAGAGGGGGCCAACACTATGCTGTACTCTGGACAATGTGCCACTTATCAGGTCTGTCTACATGAATCTGTGTTGCTCTTAGACCCCCAGACCCCCTTTTGTTCCCCACCATATATATGTGGTCAGCCATTAATGTAGCGTAGCATATTTATTTCCTTTTAGTTCCATATGACCTTGTGAAGAGTCTGTATTTGCTTTGAGAGCTTGTAGCACTGAGGGCCTCCGTGTCTTGAAGGTAACCAATTACAGCAGTGTCTGCTGAATGAGCTGAGAGTGAAAGGCCAATCAGAGCCTTGCCAGCCCCCATAAAGGAGGGGATGCAAGCAGGGTAAGCTTTTCGGCATTTGTGCCTTGCTCTGTGGCCCTGTGACTGAATGGGTCTCATATACCCTCTCAGAAAATCTGATCAGTGGCTTCTATGGATTATGAGGATTTTTCGCCTAGTCATACATGAGCCATGAGTGCTAGCTGCTTCCCTGTTTAACGTCTGCATTCATAATAATCTGTGACCATTTGTTTATTTCTCCTTTTCTGCTCCATCTGTTCTGCTTTTCTTCTGACTTCTGCTTCTCATATTAGTGCTTTCGCTGACAGCCTCTTGTGTGAGAGTTTTATAGCAAAAACAGAAACATGGATTTATTTTAGTGCAGTGTAGTGTGTCATTGTGTGAGTGGTAATGATGCACACATTTCAGGAATCAAAATATTTTGTGGGTTTTGCAACATGATACATTACATTTTTGACAGAAATGTATTTCCCTGTGATATTTTAGCACCTGTTGAATGTACAATTTAGTTTTTGCACATACATTAATTCATGAAAAAAAAACCCCAAACTAGCAAACTAGCTTTACAAAGCTTAATCCCACAGTATTATTATAGTGGATAGTGTATTGTCGGTGGCGTACTTTGATGTGAATAGTGTAGTGTGCACAGTGTAGTGATTTATTCACACTGAGAATGAGAATAGTGTAGTGATTATGGTGTATCATTGTTTAATTACGATAGCGTGAATAGTGTTGTGTAGTATTAATTTGTGCGGTGTGGCGGGAATAGTGTCGTGAAATATTAGTGAGCTGTATTGTTGTTTATATAATGTTGTGTAAATAGTGTGGTGTACCATTGTATAGTTAGTGTAGTGCTATACAGTGTTAATTATGTAGTGTACAATTTGTATGTAGTGTACGTAGCGTGAATAGTTTTTGTGTGAACAGTGTTTGTGTAGCATTGTTTAATGAGTGCAGTGTTGTCTCATTCGTGTTTTGTATCGTTGTTTAATTAAGATAGTGGGAATCGTGTAGTGTGCTAGCTTATTTGGGGTGGTTCTTCTGCTTGCCTAGCAGATGAAGGATGAGTTTATCCAGAAAAAAAAATCAGGCTTGCATTTTAGAGAAATGATTTTCCTCACTCTGTAGCTTTGCCTAATTGTTTACTTTAACCATTGAAGAGCAATTGGAAAATCTTAATGCAGTAATGGGCTCTAGAGCAGTTTATGTCTCGCATAGCTCCTGCTTTCCCAGAAACTTCTCTCTCCTGTACTGTTGCAACAGTACAACCTCTGGAATTTATTGAGACAACCTGTGTTTATATAAATGTGAACATGTTCTGTGCTCCTGAGTGTGTCCCCAAACACTGTGGATGCTGGCAGTGTGTTTAGAGTGTGGGTGTGGGAGTGTGTGTGTTGTGTGGGGGCTGGTTAGTTAGTAAGAGGGGGTGTTTTGTACTGTGCTCCCATCATCTCCTCTTCCTGGCACAGAGGTGTAGTGAAGTGGGTGAAAGGTTAGGCTCACTGTGAGGTGTAAGCATGTGAGCATGACTGCACAGTATTAAAACTTTCATGATAAATTCTCCCATTAATCTCTTTTTTTTTAGTAAGAAATCGAACAAGATTAATATGCTGATGGATGCAGTTTTATTTGCCACTATAAATAAAAATACAGTTTCATTGAAGTTTTTAAGGCTTCCTCTTTGTCTGTTTCCGTTCAAATATTCTGGAGTCAATGGAGAGCCATTTGTAGGCAATTTTTGTAGCTTATTTATAAACTCGATAAATCATAAAGAGTCGGTCGCTCGATTACTAATACAGGCGAAAGTGAAAATCCAACTCTGTATAAGCACTCATATGTTGGCCTACACTAAGTCGGATTTATACAGCTTAATAACCTGAGACTATTTGATGCACGTTCATTAATGCTGTGTGCCATGGACCTGTCCACTTCAGCAGTAATGAGTGAGATTTCTTTTTTCTGGTTCGCATCAGGCCGTCTTGTTTGTCTCATACTGTTGTGTGTTTTTGCTGACAGCTGTGTGATGAATCCCTAGCTTTCCTTGGCCTCTTTCAGCTCCTGCTGCCCTCTTTACTTCTCACGCTTATCTGCTGTAGTGGTGCTAGGGGCCCAAGCAGAGCCTAATTTAATCAACTGACATGATGGGTTTGTCACAGGGCCCCTTGCTTTGGTGTGCGCCTTTTAAGGATGTGTGATCTGGCAAAAACCAAAGGCTGATTTATAAACTGTTTGGATTACAGTTTAGTATTAGTTCAGCAGTTGCTATCTTGGGCTGAACATCACTTCTTATTGGGGGCTGAAAGTCCATACAGTGTGCTGTTTATTTATTTATTTATGTTTATTTATGTGTGATTGCGTGTGTATATATGTTTATATAATAATGTATATTTATCTATATCTATATATATATATATTTATTTGAATAAACATTTATTATACACACATATATATTCAGTAACTGTGCAGTGAGACTAAACTAGAAATGCATGTATCAAGGCAAGTTAATTGAGGCAAGTTATATCAATACTTCATTTGAATAATAAATACATTAGTTATAATAGATAATCAAGGTGCAAAAATATCCTGGACATGGTAATAAAAATGAAGATTTACTGAAGATATGGTGATTACCAGGCCAGCGAGGCTGTTTCCAGTGAAATTTCTTTAAATTTGAAGTGGTTTCCTGCAACAAGCCTATTGTGAGGTTATCAACCTAACTAGGAAGCTTTACAATTGGTGACTGAATGATAAACTAGGGCATTGATATTTAAAAAAATAGTAGTAAAGTAAATAAATGTCAATTAGTAATTGTAGTAGTAATGTGATAAACAACATCGAGTAGATTCATTTAAAAGTTAATTTTATTAAAAAATTATTAATATTAAGATAAACTGATGTCTAGAGGGCTAGAGGACTGACTTCTAATGAACTAAATCCAGTTGACCATATACTGAGACATGTGTATTATGAAATTATTTACCTGGATACCTGCAATGTCTTCATATTTTCCACCTCTGGTTTATTGAGCCTGGTGGTTTTGCATTAGTGGAGCATTTCTGAATGTAGAGAACAGTGTAGCACTTCTTTACCTCTGTACCTTTTTTCATTTAATGGTTACAACTTATAAAAGAGAATTCAATCCCCTGGACGGCATGGCCTTGAGTAGAATGAGTGCAGTCTGTAACCCCTGATATGCTGTGTTCTTCTTTGCAGTAAGTGTGGCACACTGCCTCCAGAGAGCTGCTTCTTCAGTCTAATCTGCAGCACAGGATCCTTCATGGGTGAGTGTGTGTTAACTGTCCTGTGCACATCACATAAAACCATTCTGCTGCTTTTTTAGACCTTTTAAAGAATAGTTTAGATTTTGTTTATGCAGGAAGCTAGTCATAGCTCATAATAGACATATCCAGACAAACAGAATAGCACTGGCACAATGATGGGAGTGATTTGTATTTCCATGGAAATATATGGCTATTTGGGGTTTTTGTATTAGAGATCGACGGATATATTGATTTATCGATATTTTTACCAATATTTAAGCACTTTACCATAATCGGTTATCGGTTTTGTAATATCGGGTTTGCTGATAAACACCGCCATCTGGTAGGTGTTTTGAGATTTACGTGCATGATCGCCATTGCAGCACGGCATCTGAGGGGAAACAGCGTGCAAAGGTAAAGTACACTTACTTGCTTTCCTATATTTAGTAAACTTAATTAAATATAACAGCTATTAATGCACACATTAGATGTGTTACATAAATTATGGATATTTAGTTTATGCAACTTGTAGATATGTAGTTTATGCACCATTGAAGACTTTGGTGACAGTGCCCTTTTTAATGTTATTTTTTTGTATTTTTTGTATTTTTTGCACTCTCAGACTTCTAGTTTTTTATTTGTATGCAAGGAGGGAGTGATTATTATAAATAGAACAGTTTATTCAGTTTAGTGGTGCAATAATTGTGTCAAAAACAAGTAAATAAATATCGGTTCTGAATATCGGTTATCAGGCATAAACATGCAAATAATTGGTATCGTATTGCTAATAAAAAAATCAACATTAGTCGATCACTAATTTGTATGAAACCTATTAGTCCTGTGTGTGTGTGTGTGTGTGTGTGTGTGTGTGTGGTGCTTTGGGAGGCTGCCGTCTATTTCTTCTTGCTTTTGGAGCCAAGTTTTATGCTGTAATACTGCCAGATGACATGGACATATCTTGAACACTGGTCCCCGGGGCTTTAGACAGTGATTCTTTTCTGTATGTTATACACTCAATGTGTGTGGCAAATCAAAACAAAGGCTATCATAATTTATGTAAAGAATTCTTTCTGGGATAATCTGCAGCTTAATTGTGCACACTCCAATTTGACTGTGCTCCATGCATTAACATGTGAACCTACTGCTCCAGACCTTCAGGTTTTAGGAGACCCATCTCCATGACAATTGCATTCGAGCAGCTCAACGTGGGCTGATCTGGTCATCATGTTAATACTGTCTGTGTTAATCAGGTGTAGTCTATAGGACACTAAAGATAAATCCTGAAATTAATTAGGTCATTAGTTAGATCACACAGTGCAGTACAAAGGCTCATCCATAGTTGATAAGCAAGAAAATGATTACATCATTAACACAACAGAGCTAAGTGCCATATTGGAGCATATTCAAGCACAGAGCTGAGTGTGAAATAGGAATATGCAGTATGATTTCCAGTAAAGATACAGATATTGAAAGCCTGAGTACTGGTTAATATGGATTCTGATCAGTATCTATGCTGTTTACTATGCTTTTAATTGAGCTGTTTCAATGAATATCTGAAATTATGCTGTCATTCTACAGGAGGAAATGGGCATCTGATATTGTGATCTCACTCAGTAAGATCAGGTGCCTTCTCGGGTTATATTTGTTACTGGACTGGTTCTGGATTTAGTATTTTGTCTCTTAGTTTAAAACCATGTATCATGACCTAAAAGAAGCCCACAGCTAAATTTGCCTGCACAGCAACCTGAGAACAGGGAAGTGCAGCTATGAATGAGAAACATTATGCGAACCAGTCAGTCACAGCAAGGTGTGAACTATGCTGTGGGCCTGAGAAGGAAAAGATTTTTTGTGTGGTGCTGCCAATCAAACTTGGCCTGTGACCTGGTCACTTTTGTCTGGCAATAAAGCCCCGTGCTGAGGGATGAGGTCCTGTACTGTTGCTGATAGGCCAGTTGGTCAGTTTAGGGCATTGTGAGCTACTGTTGGCTTTTCCATGAGGAACGTGTCAAACTTTTTCCTAACAGTACCAGAAAGTTGGTATTCCTTTGCTGTTTCTTGTTACATAACTGCCATAAAACTGACCATTGTTTGGTACATGATTTAACCCCTGTAAGTGATCAAACAATACATGTTAAAAACTGCTTAAAACTGTGCCTGCAAGTAGAGAAGTTATTTCTAGCCGAGCTGTTTGTGCTCGTCGTAGCTGCAGGTTACATAATGATCGCTGTTTTTCAGCCCAAGGTGCAATGCTCATTGAATCGAGTGAGGCACAGGAGGAAACATCCATCAACATTAGAACACAATAACAAAGATGAAACGGAATGTTGAGAGCACTGCAGGAGTCGAGCAAGGCCAATGGAGACGCCCAGCAAGCCTGTCATCACACTGCAAAATATACTGCTTCTCTCACTTTCCTTTTCCTCCATGAGTACTCCCTCTTTAGTATGGAAGGTGTGAATGGCAGTAAATGTACAGGTGTGAATCTCATAACCACAGAACTATAGAGTGTAAAATCTCCCCATGCACTGTAGTCAGCTTTAACAGCTTTGTCAACCTCATCCTTTGAGGAAAAAATTCTATAACAGGCCTGGAATGCTTGTGTTTAACAGCTGTTAATGCTAATTCATTTTTAGACATGATGAGAATGAAATAAAATTAAATACAAGGCGCAGAGTAAAGTCTTTGACTTTGCAGTGATTCAATTAAAATTCTTTAGGAAATATTTAAACAAATTCCTGAACATTTTAGGTGTCATTAGGTTTGGGGTATTTTTAATAATTCTTTAGAAATGCAAATATGATGCATGATCTATTTATACTCTAGTGTAATATAGTCCATAAAAGTAAATACTAGAATATAGCAAACATGAGATTATTTTAATAAAAGAATAACAAACGATTATAGCAGGGCTGGGCTGTTAATTTCTGCAGAGGGCCATATGAAAAATCTGAAATGTTTTTGAGGACCTAACCAACAGTTACTGGAATTAAATTTTGCTCAATAGTAATTTTCTCCCAATGGAAAAAGCTGTAAATTATATTTTTGATTAGCTGCTAGTAGGCATGTCACAACACGGAAATTTCAATCTCTATTACAATACTAAGAATGGTACTCGATACTTCTATAATATTTTCGATACTGCAAGGCAGTGCCGGGACCAGGAGTGGGGGAGGACATTCAAATGCGTTGTCCCCCACCAGCAAGTCGCCAGCCCCCCCCCTACACACTTTAATGACACTCATATGCAGGCTCGGTCTGGAAATCTGTGCGTTCTGGAAAAGAGCGCGTAACCACGGCCAACACCAGGCAGCGCAGGGAACCACGGTCAATATCAGCCACAAACTCCATTCATTGGACAGCCGTTCTTTTCCAAAACGCACAGATTGCCAGTCAGCCCCTGACTCCTCTTGAGTGTTTTCTTTTGTTCTTAAAGCCCAGTAGTTTTATTATTGTTAATTAAATTCAAAGAGGCTGTTTAACTCGCTGTCCAGTGTCTGCTTTAACCAGCAGGTCTTTACAATACAGTACTCATCCTGAAGTCCCTGAATAAGTCCCGTGATTGATGAACAGTAAATTGGGGTAAAAATAGATAACCACTACAGTTTACTACATTTTTATTTCTAAAAATTACACAAATTTATTTCTGAATTTACCTGCTTATACCAAAGAAAACGACGGCATTAATTACTGTACAGTCTGTATGGGCTTACCTTATTTAGTTAATTTAGTTAAGTGTAATGTGTTTAGGGTTTACACTATAAAAATAAGAATTTTTAGGCTTTTTTTAAACTAAAACACAACGTGCTTTTTCACGATACGTGGGTGCCCTTGGAATGTAACCCCCCGCAAAAAGCAGGGGATTACTATATAATTGTTTTAAAAATATAGTTAGTAGAGTCTGCTTCTGCAGGGTTGTGAAGGTCACCAAAGAACTTTCTGTCCTGTTTGATTAGTTTGGGTGCTTTTTGCATATTTTAAATGTAAATTAAATTGAAATCTTCCTAATGCCATACTTGTAATCCTTTTGACTATTGTCTAAGATGACCAGGGCTCTCTTCAGGGAATATGCATTAAATCATTAAATGACACTCTTTTTCCATTGTCTGGCATTGCTGTTGAATGACTGTCTATTCCGTGGGAGCAGCAGGCATGAAAGAGCACCAGCTACAATCTTGTCTTATCAACTTTTATAGGGTAGTTAACGCACCAAGTGGGTGACTAACAAAATGCCTGCTGTCAGTCTTATTAACACTCTCAGCATGGCTTTAACAGCGCCAGTAAAGTGCAGATGTGTTTACACCGAGCATTATCACATGTTCAGTTAGAAAGTATCAGTCTTGGCTTCTAGAATGACTTTGCAGATGCTGCTGCGCTAATGTCGCTGGGCTTAGATACACTTTAACGGGCCTTGAGGACTCTCAAGTGACAAGTAGCCACGGCAGCATATTTTCTGTGGGTGTTATTAGATGGGTTTACATAAGTGTAAGGCTGATGAAGGAGGAATGGCTCATGAATAAGCTTAGTAGAGGAGCAGGAGCCATGTCTGGATGACCGTTTGCCGGGTCATTCACCAGCTTCGTTGATTCAACCTTTTGGCCAGTCGGCCTCTAAACAAACACGGCGGCGCTACCTTCTTTGACAGAGTTAGAAAATAATGGTGGCAGATAGCCAACAGCAGCATGTGTCCTGCTGCAACCCCCCTCCCTTTGTGTCCTGCCTTCTGAGGATACAAGTTCCTCTCTAGGAAATGTGTGTGGATGAATTTTTGGGTTTTCATAGTAGATGACCTTTTACGACCCTTGTACGACCCTTTCATCTTCCTACCCAGCTTTCAGCAAGCAGGCCTTGTTGTGGTGTCTGTTTTTCTCAATGATGCATGTGGAGCTCTAGTGCCAGTTCTCTACTGTATTAGGCATGATATTATGTCTAGCCCTGGCATTATATTATGGTCAGCAATATTTTCCCTGCAGCATTGTTGTTTTGTGGATAAATTTAGCTGTATGTGCTGCATTTGCACTTGTTTCCTGAGACTGTATCCGCTGCCTGTCTCTTTACTGGAGAAAGCCACTGCATGAGTCTGTTCAGACTCTCGAGGCTCGACTCCAGCCCATGCACTAATGTGACGGAGTAAACAAGCCTTATGCGTCTTTCTTTCTGCTACAGCTGTGCTTTGTTAAAAAGGAAAAAAGAGGATAATTTCCTTTGCCTGAAGACATGCTGTTTGTTTTTCCATGCTTGTAACTTCCCCAACTTCTCCTAAATTATGGAGGTCTTCTCAGGAAAGTGTGTGGTGCCCACACACATTCTTCAAAACGTGGGTTTTGTGGTACCTCTTTCTAGAGAGCACTGTTTGTTGGATTTGCAGTCTCTTATCTGGAGTATAAAAGTATCCAGGGGTGCTGATTTGGGGCCGTTTGTGTCGATTATAATAAAAAAATCGGTGTCAAATGCTAATTTTTTTTGTGCTCATTTTGAGGTCAAAATAACATTTTCAGGCACATTTCAAATTTGAATGTTTTTTTATGTACCATCTGTTGACACACCTCTGTGTTTAGTGTGTTTTTTTAGTGCTGCACTTTAAGGTAGTTACAATAATGTTGAGGTTTGAAATCTCATTAATTTCTTTAAAAACTGTCATCAGCTTTTTTGGAGGTTGGTCACATATTTTATTTAAACCTCACCATTTCAGATGCAGGCATCGAGGCACCGTGTCTGTGTTTATGAAATTTCTGGACCCTGAGTGTAAGGTTGACGAAGCTGTTACAGGCCGTTGTGGTGCGAGGGGTGATTTGTCCCCATGCCTGCCCCTAGCCAGGCAGCTGCAGTCAGCTTTCATTAGGCATTAAGCATTAACCCAGCAGAGCAAACAGAGGAATAGGCTGGAGCGACTGAGACCGTGTTAGACAACTCTCAGCACATAAAGATCAACCCCATTACACCTCCTTCTCCACTCGCGCACACACACACACACACACACACGCACACAAAACCCCACTCCTTCCTCAGCCACCCCACACCCTGTACTTCCAGGAAAACAATGAATAGGTTCCAGTTAGAGGAACAGCAGACGTTTTTTTTTGTTGTTGTTACACACGGGAACAGGCCATGCTAAAACATGTACATGCCAGTGCACCCCCACTTTCCTGCTGGCAGATCATACAGGAAGATTAAACACAGATAAGGGGAGATGTGGTTATTAAGTGCTGAATTAAGGATTACACCACAAACTGATATTCATCATGAAGGTGTAGGAGTTGTTACCATCAGAATCTAGTTGTTACTCATTTAAGTTGTCTTCCCCCTTTCATTTCTCTATAAATATACTAAGAGTTTGTTGTGGGTGGAAAGTAGGGCTGGTACGAATGCCATTTTTTTGAGCTTCGAGTATTCAGTAGTGAAAAAAATCGAATACTCGAGGCTTCAGTGGGAGGGGGCTGAATGTATTCTTATCCTGTATTCGCCATCTTGGATTCAGAAATCCATATTTTCGAAGT
>JBBKCR010000141.1:10344691-10358265 GCA_037577295.1 Ladigesia roloffi | reverse complement strand
TTGCAAATTGTGGTCAGTGAACTTGTCCAGAGGCTCAAAAGGTAGCACATTTAACACAATTAATTTAATCAAGCACCTAAAATCCCAACACGACAGCGAGTACAAAGAGCTGCCTAAACTACGCGACTCCGTGAAAAAAACAAATCCACAGCCCACTGGAAGCCTCCTCAGCGTTTAGTTACACCACGGATATTTGGCCAAGCAGTGTTAGCTCCGTGTCACTAATTAGCCTAACCTCCCAGTGGATAGACGAGTTTAACACTGAGTTAAATGACTAAAGCTGTTACTTGTTCATTTAAATAATGTTTTTATTAAGTACTCAGTATTGGTATCGGCGAGTACTTGTACTAGTACTCGTTTTCAAAAAAAGTGGTATCGGTGCATCCCTAATATAAATCATCATTCATCAGAATTTATTCTTACATGACCCAGCATGTCTTTTTATTATTATTTTGAATCGCTATCTAAATAAACTCTTTTCCGATCGGCTGCCCTGTATTGCAATTCTGATTCTGATTCTGATTCAAATAAAATGCAGCACAAGGCCATAACAGCATGCAAGGGTGGGGCTAAACTGGTACAGGATGAATAAGGAGATGTAGGTAAATGTTTTTTGATCTTACGAAAACTTTTGTAAAGGCGTTGTTTTAAACCGTCTATGGCATACAAATAACTGCATACTTATGCAATGACAATATGTAGCTGTATAATTGCAATATTAATTTTTCCAATATTTTGTGGCCCTTATTCTTAAAGTAATTGTAATTTATTACAATAAAGCTACACTGCATGTTGAGGATGAGTTAACAAATACACTGTTATGAAAAATGACGAAGGAGCAACTTTTTGGTAAAACCTCTCATTCAGCAAAATGGTGGTAAGACACAATCATCACATCACTCATTTAATTTTGGACATTTACCTATAGCCTAAGCATGTTATGACTCAGGGCATGTATACTAAATATTGCTAAAAATGCGAAATTCATTAGAACACATTCTTGATATATCTCTGCCTTTTTTAATGATTTTAGTAAGAGTAAAAGGAAAGTAACACTCTTGAAAGCTTAAAGAACTGTAAGAGACTTTTTTCAATAGTTTAATTATTCACGATTATTTACATAATCAGATCACAGATTTTGAAAAGACAGATTTCTCGGACAGAGCACGTCTGATTTACTAAAGGAGTAGCACCCTTCAGCAGAACACTTGGACACAACAGAAAAAAGAGTCCCACTGGGGCAGGAAAACATCTCAGTCTTAAAATATGATTTTGGGTTGATAATACACAAACACACATACACACTGGCCTTTGGTGAACAACACTGTCTTACACCACAGTGGATCTATACATGTAAACAGGCAGGCATCATTCACTCTTGCGATCAGTCTTGCGCTACCTCAATTACACCATTGATGAATGAAAACATTCCTGGAGAATGCTTTTTTCTATCTTGCTATCTCCATTTCACCATTTATATAATAACATTAAAGCCATACAGAGGGTATAATACAGATGCATTTGCTAGACAGGGATTAATCCTAGTCCTGAACTACATTTTCCTGCTGAGAATTCTGTGTAGTTCAGGGCTCAGTTTAACTAACGCAGCACATACAAACTAAGGCACACTAATTTCTTAAGGTGTATGTTTTCTGCAATATTTCAGCATCAAAAATAGCCTCTCTAATGTAAAGATTCCAATGGTCCACCAATTCATGCCCACTCTTCACAGCATGGTATTTAGTAATCCATAGATCTGCATTTTACAAACTAAAATTACAAAAAAGAATAAGAATTAATGTAAGAAAAAAAATCTAAATACACCCTAGCAAACTGCATCGAGTTCAGAAGAAGCAGATTTGGGTGCTGCTCATAAATAGAATGCCAAAGACAGAAATACACCACGGTGAGCCAACTTTGGAAGAATCAGTGAGGCTATGGCTGGAGGAATGAACATTAATTCCTTTAAATGACCAGCTGTAACAGGTTATTACTGGTCTCTGAAATTCGAAGCGAATCCAAAAAGTGACCTTTCTAAGTGTGAATATGTGATCAAGAGTGAGAAACACTCTTGTGAGCACTTGCCACAGCACCAAGTTTTAAGACTTATGTGTGAGAATTTGTGTAAGTTTATTCCAGTTTAATTTAAGATAGGATATATTTATTCAGTGAGCTGGACACTAGTGAAAAAAAACAAAGATTCTCGGCCAAGTACTGCCCATAGTGTGAATACAACTCCACATGGTGGGTTTGTTTCAAAGGCAGTGACTTTTAGGGCACGTGTTGTCAGTGAAAGTGAAAGAATGCTTGAAATGCATCCTGTTAGAACCAAAAGGCTACAGGATTGTGTACTGAATAAGAACGTGTAAATTAGTACCAGTTGTTCTTTGTTATTCTGAGGTTTTAGGAAACATCTCCACCTGCTTTTCGATTTAATACTTCAGGCTCTTGGGCATTTCCCAGGGAAATTCAGAGCGGCCAAAGTGACCATAGCAGGCCGTGCTCTGGTAAATCGGCTTCTTCAACTTCAGGTCCCTGTAAATAGAAATTATTTACACTGCTCAATATTCTTTGGACAGAGTAAATCTACAAAATCACATTCAGTGCTGCAAAGTAATATATTTTGTGTTACAAGTGAAGACAAAGATTCCTAAACAGAAATAAGACACTAGGGACAAACTAGTTAAAATTCTTAAGAATTACACATTTTATAAATAAGCAATTAAAAGGTGCTTTAGGGCAGAAGACCCCAACCACTGGGGCATGGACCAGTATCACACAGAAAGACAAAATAAAAATATTTGATAAATTATCAGAGTCTGAAACACATGATATGGTAAATCAAAAATTTGTTTTACTTGTATGTTCACTGGTCTGTGAAATTATATTACATAAAACTGGTCTGTGGTCAAAAAATGTTGGGGGCAACTGCTTTAAGGAACCAAAAAGGATCATCTATGTTATGTATGTTTATATTAATTGCACCCTCACATGCAATGTCTGCATCATTTAAGAATAGTTGTGCATAATAATAATGGAAAATGGAAATATGAAAGCTTCTGATAAACTAGTTTTATTCCTAATAATTGGGTAAGTTGGTAGAGTTCTTTTGAGTGTATGATAGCATTTTTCCCAGCAATGTTAAAATGTCTAAGAGCATTTAGCATCCTCTCGAGGTTTTGCCAAATTCATGTGGTAAAAGCTACCCTCGTTGCTTATTACTTGGATTATCCAGATGAGATTGACTTATTTGTAACTAATTCAAAACAGCGTAAGTCTCCACATTAAGTTTTAGCACCTTTAGTACCTTTAATTTTCAGAACTAAAAAATTATAATAATATACAAATAATCACACTGGTGAGATTTTTTTGTTAGTTAAATCACAAAATTTACTTTTTCCAAGTAACTTTTGTTGGCCCGTAAAGGTCAGCCAGTAATCTCTGAGAAAAATAGAGACACAAGTCTCCAGTTATGTTATTTTGATTTTTTTTATTTATTATTTTGCATTTACCTGGGATCTTTTTAAATATTTATTTCAAGAAAAAAAAACCCCAATAAAAAGTATTGATGGAAACCCTGTTTGATCATCTGTTTTAGTTGAGTCATGTAGGAGACAACATGCATGTTTACCTAACAATGACGCCAGGCCGAAGGTCAAAGTTCTTGTTGACGATCTGAAGTAGTTCTTTCTCTGTCTTCTGGGAAGAGCCATAGGTGAAGAGCGAGATAGACAGTGGGTGGGCTACCCCAATAGCATAAGAGACCTGAACAACAGGAAAGCAAATACTGCACCTCAGTCAAAATCTCAAGGTAGAAGACGACGATATGAAGGTGATTTGGTTTCCTTTTTTGACTTTCATGCTTGTAAAAATACAAGTACAGATAAAATGATGAGTTTACCCATCAGATGACAATTTTAATGAGTCTTCTGAGCCCTCTCACCTGCACCAGCACTCTCTTGCACAGCTTGGCCTTCACCAGAGATTTAGCCACCCAGCGTGCAGCATAGGCTGCTGAGCGGTCAACCTTGGTGTAGTCCTTCCCAGAGAAGGCTCCACCACCATGAGCTCCCCATCCACCATACGTATCAACAATGATCTTCCTTCCTGTGACTCCAGCATCTCCCTAAAAGATAGAATGGATGCTCTCACTGTGTAAGCTACGTGATTAATTATATTGTCAACATGAATGTTTAATTCCCTGAGATTTATTAGTTTTAGCAAAGAAAGGGCCACAAATAAGTTCACCTGGGGACCTCCAATGACAAAGCGACCACTGGGCTGCAGATGGTATACGGTCTTGTCATCAATATACTTGGCTGGCACCACCGCCTTGATGACCTTCTCTTTCAGAATCCTTTTCTGCTCGTCCAGAGAGATGAGATCATCATGCTGGACTGAGATGACCACAGTGTGCACTCGCAATGGGATCACAGCTCCATTCTCCTGCTTGTAATGCACAGTGACCTGTAGGTATGGAGAATCAGAAAATGGTGCTTACAGGATCAGTTGATCTACACCATCCTCAATTTGAGAGAGTTCTCAGATGGTTTGAGAGATCCAAGAATCTTGATAAGAATCTACAGAGACATTGCTGAACCAGATCAGTCACTTGAGGGCCATATACCACAAACACTGAACCCTCTGAATATTTCCGGGTTTCCTGTATGAAAACATCAAGAACTCCAAAATAGCAAGAAGGTCTCAGCTGCCAGAGATGATACCGTCTTGGGTTGCCGGTATGTTCTAAAGGTCAGGCTGTAAATGACAAGTGGATAGCAACATACAACCAACTGCAGGAACCATGGCCCATGGACGTCACTGTGAGGGTCATTTTTATCTTGGGGCATAAGAAAGTGCCGCCAAAAGCGTTTCATCTTGCTCAATAGGGATTGCAGCGATTAGTCAACAAAGTGGTACAATGACCACAGCAACTGATAAGATGTCAAAATACATTGTCAGCTGCAGTCAGGACCTTGATACCTGGACAGTTAAGCTTAAAGTGGTCTTGGGAAACAACTGCATCACAATCCCCCTTCCTACCTGTGTTTTCGAATCTGGACGGAGCCAAGGGATGGTGCCGTCACGACGGAGTTCAGCCATCTTGGAGTTAAGTTTGTGGGCAAGGACGATAGTTAGGGGCATGCACTCCTCTGTCTCATCAGTGGCATAACCAAACATCAGACCCTGCCGAAGAGGAAAATATAGTCATTCTCCATTATGACTACAGTAAATAATCAGTTCTCTGTTGCTCACTCTTACTTAAATCTCCTCTACTAAGGTATTACCTGGTCTCCAGCTCCAATGTCTTCTTCATGCCTGTCAACGTGGACTCCCTGTGCAATATCAGGAGACTGCTGCTCCAGAGCCACCAACACATTGCAAGTCTTGTAGTCAAAACCTGAGAGAAAGAGAAAAAGCAAGGGTGAGAAAGGAGTGAGATGACAAATTTTAAACAGAAAAGTAACAAGGGGCCAGAAAGCTTCATAGCTGAGCATTCTTACCTTTATCAGAATTATCATAACCAATGTGTTTGATGGTGTCCCGAACAACTTTCTGGTAGTCAACATTAGCCCGGGATGTGATCTCACCACACAGTAGCACCATACCAGTCTTACATACAGTCTCTGAGTGAGAAACAAAGGTGTTCACAACATCGAAATAAATCTTAACATCTAATCAAGGTAGAATCTTGTTGAGCCATGACAAATATCTGGATCTTTAGAATTAGGAGTAATCATTGGTGTCTTTATCTAAAGATAAAGTTTTAGTCATTGTGTGACAGACGGTAGAGTGTTAAGGACTTGGAAGGAAATTTTCAAAATGTGTTGAGTGAATGATTTGACTTTCCATTGTTTTCAGCTTAATAATCAACATTAAAATAGTACCATCCTTCACAGACTTACCACAGGCCACCTTGGCATCAGGGTCCTCTTTCAAATGTGCATCAAGCACAGCATCACTGATTTGGTCACAAATCTTATCTGCAGAAAGGAGAAAAAATAATGACATGTACTTATTTCAAGCAGTCTTTGATGCCAACGTCTCTTTGGGGGTTGAATGTATTTGTCATGAGGACAAAGCAGCCAGTGTAAAAAAATAGTAATTAATGGACCAATAATTTTTCCTTTTTAACTACACATTGGATAATATAGTTGATTTTATGTTTGCAAGCCATTAATGTCAGCTTTGGAAATGTGCATGCCGTGCAGTTTAACCCCTTATATTCCCAGGCTTATTACACACAGGCGAGGGGGGCTGCAGGACAATGCCCTCTGCTTTCAGCTACACTCCATCCCATTCTGCACTGAGGCAACAACTTATGTGAGTTACATCAGAAACACTGACAAAAACAAGCCACACTGGCCTTAAAACCCTGCTTCAGTAGAATCAGATGGCTGTGCTGCATGCTTAAAATTGGAGCAAATGATTATGTGGATTATTCATAGACTGCACATTTTTCTGTATTGATGCTGTATTGATCTTTGTGTCAAAGGTTGATAGGGAACAAAATGGTAAAATGTGTGAGTTTACACTTCTCATGTTTTTTTCTTTCTTTTTTATTTTCCAGAAATGAAAAATGTCATTATTCTAACGTAGTCTTTAAGAAGGACAAATCTCACTAACGTGTTCTGTTCTGAAAAGTTGCATTGCTGATATCCATTTCAGTAGCGGTGCACATCAATCATTTTGCCCCTGCTTTAAGTGTGCTGGCCTTGCAGCATGAGCCAATAGCAGATAAGAAAAATGACGTCTGGCACATTCCCACATGAAGTGCAAAAAGTGCATAACAGTTTTTTTCTCAACAAACAGCAATGCCAGGTTCTTATTTGAAGGCCACAAACATGATCTTTGCATTTACAGTGTTGAATGTGCTATTTGTACATCCTGAGGAAATGCTGAAGCGTTTTTAGAATAGGACGATGGCATACTCTATTTGATGCAGTGTAACATAACACTGGGCTACGAGACTGGCCGTTCGTGAGCAATGCAGTAGTACTCGCTGAATGAAATGCCAGCTGAGCCTGTGATAGGGTGAACATGTTTTCACTTTAAGCGTGAGCCACCTGTCTTGGTCTGCTTCCGAAACCAACCACATGCTGCCTTGTCTTCCCACTCGACATGGCTCAGGCACATTATTCATATTGTTAGTGGTTACAATTTGATTACAACTTTATTACACCATCCTCCTAATGTGCCTGAGATTTGTTTGAAAGACATTTTTATGCAAGAGGGATCAATCACTACCGTCCTGTCCAGCAGACTCAAAGCTCTCAATAAGCACTTGCTGGTGAAGTGGAGTGCTGTGTCAGCAGCTGGTTGTTGCAATTGTATGTATGGATACACACGGGTTAAAAAGAGTGCTTTAAATGGGCTTATAAACATGTCATGACACTACTCATGTCTGCACATGTGCAGGTTTTTATTGCACAAACAAGTTTTACGTTGACATTCTTTTGGCACACAAGTAGTTCAGCAGCTCAGGCACGGTAGAAAGTAGAAGTGAAGGCAAAAACTCACCCGGATGTCCTTCTCCCACAGACTCTGATGTGAACATGAAAGAGCCATCCTCCTGAAAGTCATTCTCTCGATCCATATTTGCAGGGCCGGAATTCACTAGGGGAAAAAAATAACCTAACAAAGATTTCTAACTGGTTTCCAACTGCACCTGAAGTGGGTAAAGAATGCTTTATATTTCCGTCACAAGCTGTATATAAGACTTCAAGGAAAGAAGAGAGAGAAAGAAAGTCAGAAATTTAGAGAGATTTGAAGTCAGATCACTGATTATCGACAGCTCTCTAACCAAACATGCTCCTATATATGGCCAGGAGAAAAAGCACACACACACACACACACACACACACACACACACACACACATACATGTGCGTCATGTGAACCAGTGGGGCTGACCATTCAAGGGGGAGTTGTTTGAGGGAGGGGATTCAAAGTTTCAGAAGCACTCTGTTAACCCCTTGCAGGCTGACTCCGCAGAAGGGCTGAGGGCAACTCTAGGGTATGTGGACATAGCATAGTGAGTCACGACCACTGAGGTTCAGTGTGTCACACTGATCTTATGTTGTTTACAATAAAGAGGGTTTATGATGCCCTACACATACTAATAAAGATTTTTTGTGATTTTATTTTCAACACCTGATCGGTACATAATTATCACTTACAAAGTGATTTTAGCAGTTACAGAAGTGATTATATGGCATGATTTTAATTGTCTACAAGCAATTGTCTAGGGTGAGGCTGAGAGGGGCAGAGCAGACCCTTTCTAATCATTTGACTGGGCGAAAGGTTCTTGGTTATGTAATAAAGGGCTTTTAGTGACACATGTAAAATATGGGCCAATGAAATATACAAGCTTAATATATCTGGACCATCAAAGCTAAAACATGAATGAACTGTAAATCTGCACTCATATTTAGATACACATGTCCTGGTTGAATGTGTAGTGCACAGTCATGAAAAAACTGAGGAGGGAACGCACACACTGCTGTGGGACAATGTGGGATAACAGCATGAATTGCACAGTGCATCACAGCACACAACCAAGACCTTTGACCCCATCAGTGTTGCATAATTCAAAATAGAAAAAGAGTGTGTGAAAACAAGGCTATTCATTTTATTTTCTTTCGGTAGCTAATTGAAGTGCCTTTTAAAACATGAATAAAATCGTGGCTACAGCAAAAGAAGGACAAGTAAGGGACAGCACACTTTCATATCTGGAAATTAGTATGGGACTTCAGTGAAACATTAGGCATTATTTCATCACACACGGAGTGTGATGTACAACTTTTTGTAACAGGTTTAGCTTAACATGCATTGGAATTTAGTTTGCATCCTTCTTTCCTTGGAAATCAGCAATCTGTAAAATAAGTTCAGTTCAGTGTGAAAGATGCACGGGCAACTTTAACAATGATTATATTACTGTGTGGCCATGTGTCAAATGTTAAGTTCCTACTAGTCTCCATGACCTCTGTGCAAGATGTATTATGGTGGTGCACATTCATTTGTAAAATGCAGTGCATTAAAAATCTTGCCTGCCCACAGACTAAAGCAGAACAATTTTTGGACTTTGGTTAAATGACACAAAATGACACAACTCTTCTGCTTTGACCCTGCAAGGGTACATTTCTATTTGATTTGGCATCATGCATACATAAATATAAAGCTTTCATCCCTGTCACTCAGTCACACAAGCAAAGCTCAAATAATAGGTGAGTGGAAAACTGGACGATAAAACAAGGAGTTAATGACTGACAGAAGCAGATTTTTCTACAACAGACAAAATTGCTCTGAGTAGAAAGATAACCATATCAGTGCTTTGGCCTTGCCAATATTTCACTTGCCTAACTGTCAACATGAAGTACTGATTCCCAGTATGCATACTATGGGATAAAATTTTTATTTCATATTGCCACTGAATGGGTATTATTATTAAACAACAAGCATGGGCACTGGGACTCGTTTTCACAGTTGCCATCATTTAATAAAATGTTCAGTTGAAGCAAATAAAGCATGTGAGTTCTGATCCACTCAGTCACAGTTTAGAGATTTAGAAAAAGTGTGTTCTCAGCTATGGTCAACATGCAAGATGAGGCTGGAGGATGATCCAAAGTGCAACACCTCTTTGAACTCTGACCTGCAGAGATATAAAACTGGTCTGAACAGCAAGGAAAGTCCAGAGACTTGGATTTCTCTCTCTCTCCCTCTCTACATATATATATATATATATATACATTTGTCATGTTTTTGCACACAAAATACCCTACATTTATGGTTGATTATAATAATCACAATATACAAAAAAGTGGCAATAAAAAAAAAAGTTATTTAGTGGAATTGAAGGACTAGCCTTGAATATTTATGTACTCGTGGTCACTGTGATCCATGGTGCCATTGCCAGTAATGTTCACTACACAGACTGAGATAAATAAACAAATGGGCAGCTTGGAAACATTTGTGCTTTCTTTCTAAAGTTCAAGGCTGACTATGACAGTCCTGCACAGCGTGCACGTGTTTATTGACTGAAAAACATCTGAATCCTGTCCCTAAAGACTCCATTTAAAATAGTTTTATATACATTCAATACATTTTGACTGACGTTATCATTTCAATGTGGTGCGAATGCTCCCTGGAAATGAGATTTGCTCTCTACACAGGCTTCACCAGGAGTTTAAGATTACATACCTATACAGCATATCTATATAGTTAAATAAATTCAGTAATCTCAGATATGTCTGGACTTTCTTATACTTGGCATCAATGTTATGCTAAACACAGCATTCTCTTTGGTTTCCTGTTTGATGTGAGTGTGTGCCCATCGGATAGGCTACATAGGTGACGGAGGAGTGCAGGGTGCCAGCCAATGGCTGACCCATCCTGTGGCCCCCAGTAGGAGGGGTGGATGTCCCTAGAGCTGATAGGCTTTTATGACTAACACTCCCCTAAAACAGGGCCGGGTCATTGAAACCTGTTAAGTGATCCAGCTGGGTGGGGCCTAGGGGCAGGTCCGGTCAGCGGAACATGGTGTGAACCAAACAGCTGGAGCGTAACATTCGTCCTAAACTTGGCCTGATGTCAGAGATGCTTATTACTCCAAACATAAAGGCATGTAAGCTCTCTTTTCTCAGTATTTATCATTTCTGCCTAATGATAACCTAAACAGTTTGAAGCATATCACTGTTGTTCCATGGACCGTGGTTGAAAAAATCTGTGTATTCAGGCTTCCGCAAAATATGTGAAAAACAGACTCCTCACCAAGTCATAATGGAACATAATATCAAACAAAAATGCTAATTGCTCTTTTTTACACCATTATAATGAAAGGTTTCTCAGCTCATGATATTTCAAATGATTTAAATTTCACAGGAAAACCATATTGAAAACACTTTGATAACTACTTAAACTCTGCTATATAATAGCACTATGGCTATGCCATAAACTTGTCATGGCTGATGTCATAAGTTGTTATTATACAGTTGCAAGTTAGCATTACAGGTCATGACAGATACAGCAATGTTTGATGCCATGTACTAAATCAAGGCCAAACATTACAATATTGACAATACAATACACTTATTACAATACTGAAAATGATAAATAATGGTATAATTACACTGTCATAAAATAAAAATAACTTGACAGGAGTAGTGTTTTGTATCATCTAATATCAGGTACACTCACTTGAAAAAAAATCTAAAGCCTGTGCAAAAAGATTTTTTTAAACAGCCTGTGTTTGCTAAAAAAATTAAATGCCTTTACCCTTCAGAAGTCAGAACAATTACATTTCAAATGAAATAAAATTTGAATATGTGTAGTGGTTCGTATGAAATTATTGTAAATGTACGTAAATTGAGCTAATGACAGAGTTGAGCTAAAACGAGTTGTTGCCTAATGCATAATGTAGTCCAGCTTGTAGTTTATACTTTTGAATAATGTTATTAAAATATGTCCTGTCCCAACAGCTGCCACAAGAAAAACATTTGGGACTAGAACATGGACATATCCATTTGCATTTGTGAACAAATAAAAATTTACTTTATTGATGATTATGGATTTTTCATTCTATCTTTAGCCGAGGGAAGATAAGATTAAGTTAAGTGAATGGTTAGAATCTGGGTGAAAGCAGAAAGTAGAAGGCGTCTCGTGATGGCTCAATAGCCCGCCGGAATGCAGTAGCAGCTGCATGCTGGGGTGGGGTGTCGGTGCTGCCCCCTCTCAGCACATTCCTCTCTGCAATGGCCAGCAGCAACTTTCCAATTCTTTATCCCTGCTCCCCTAAAAATAACAATTAACCCCAAGACTAGGCCCTCCTTCATTCTTTAATACTACAATTACCCTGCACAATTAGTGTCTTGTGTCCTGCTAAAGAACAATTTATATTAACTGATGCAAATAAATTCCACAGTCAGTACACTACATTATTTCTCCAAAAGTACTGGGATTACACTTCAGACAAATACATAGCCAATATGAAGTTGGTCTCCCATTTGGAGCTATAAAAGCTCCCACGCTCCTTGGAAGGCTGTCAACAAGATTTTGGAAAGTTTCTGTGAAAAGCTGTGCCCATTCATACTGTAGAGCATTTAATAAGGTTCATCCCAAAGGTTTTGGATGGGGTTGAGGTCAGGGCTTTGTGTGGGCCAGTCAAGTTCTAACATGCCAGACTCATCCAACCATGTCTTTATGGAGTTTACTTTGTGCGCTGGGGCACAGTCCTTCTGGGATAGAAACGGTTCTTCCCAAAAACTGTGCTCTTTTCAGTACTTACCCACAACTTGTAGGTGTTTCTTAGTATGCTAAAGGAAGTAAGGGGCCACCTGAATTGGATAATTAAGTATGTCCCAATTCTCTTGTTTATATTTTGTATGTTTGCTAACAACCTGAAAAGTAATTACAACTAAAGACTGCAAAATGGCTACAAATCATATATTCAATAAATACTACTCAAAAAAGGTAAAGGAGCACTTTGAAAACACTCAATGGGATCACACATTACGTCACAGAGATGATCTATTGGATTTAGGTCATGTGAACATGGGGGCCAGTCAGTGGAATCAATTCTTTTGTCCTCCAGGAACTGCCTCCACACGAGGTTTGGCATTGTCATGCATCAGGAGGAACCCAGGACCCAGTACACCAGCAGGGTCTGAAAAAAGGTGCAAGGATTACATCTGACACCTAGGCTGTTGTCTACTCTGTAGAAATCTTAAAAGGGTTTGACCCCACACTAAACCCTCTCTGACCCAACACTAAACCAGCCATTCTAACTGAAGGTGCAGGCAGCATAATAGGTGGTAGTAGCCTATTTGGTAAAGCACTTGTCTGGCAAAGTGAAGACCATTTAATTGAAATTTTAAATCCCGCCTATTGATGTATAGGTATATAATGGCATGTACTGAACTAACTCTGCAAGAACCAAGTAACACCTCATGCTACAAGTAGAGACACTGACCCTGACCAACTGGAAAACTACTGAAAAACAACTGTAAAACCATTCCTGTTTTTGGGGTCATCTCATTGTTGCACATTGTTGCACGAAAATCCCCCATTTTATTAATGAGTCTAATATGGATTAGGGCTGCATGATATTAGGGAAACATGCGAAATGCAATAACGTTATTGAGTGTTCTGATGCTGATATCATATAAGTAAGTAAAATCACTTTACAGTGTTAATGTTTTTCTGCTTTGGAATTGCTGGTTACATGGATGCCAGACATTGACTAGTCTATGCATTCTATGCAATATTTCTATTCCAACATGTTTTTTTTTTTAAGTATTTACGTAAACAGAGCATTTTAATGCTCCCACAAAACATTTGAACCATTGAACTTAAAAAAGAATTGAATTTAATAAAAAAAAAAAAACTTAAATAAATGCAAACATAAACTATAAAACGGGGGTAGGAATTAGGCATGATTTAATAATGAGCACTACAGCTGTGCAGCCTATCACAGGTAATATCAGAGATGGCTCATCTGTGGTCTTGAAGCCGGTCTTTGTAGCGCGATGGGTTTGCTCAAGCGCGGAGAGAAGCGAGAGAGCAGGTGAATCGCGCAGT
>JBBKCR010000141.1:10312833-10327195 GCA_037577295.1 Ladigesia roloffi | reverse complement strand
ACAGATACAGATACAGATAATTAATCTGGTTAACAGATACAGATACAGATAATGCTGTACTCGCTCATCCCTAATTTATAATTTAGTGGTCATTTAGTTTGTGTCTTTATCATTATAATATAATTATTAAAAATCATTTCATAACATAAGCACCATCACTAGCTTAATAATTCCTTAAAGTGATAGTTCACCCAAAAATTTTAATTTGATCTTTATTTGCTTACCCCCAGGGGTAAGTCGAAGGTGACTTTGTTCTCTCAGCAGAACACAAACGCAGATTATTAACTTTAGCCGTGGCAGTCTAATGTCATTTAATGGAAGTGGATGGGCAACAAGCCTTTCAAAGTAAAAATAGCATGCCCAGACACATCCAGATTACACCCAATGGCTTGTGACACATTGATGTCTTAAGACATGAATTGATCTAATTTTGTGAGAAACTGAACAGTATTTATATCATTTTTTACCTCTGAAAGACGACCGTCTCGAGCCCCCTGTGTATGCTCTTTGGTGTAGGTTACGCAAACGCCGTAAGTGACCTGTTGCGTGAACACGTCACTCATTGTTTACACAGAGCACAGAGTTTCCGGCATTTGTGTATTCTAGCTCCAGACAGTCATCTTTCAGAGGTCACAAAAACCGATCGTTTCATGAGCCACAGGGTGTAATCTGGACTTTTTTACTTGGAAAGGCTTGATGCCCACCCACTTCCATTAAATGACTACCAGACTGCTATGGCTAAAGCTAAAAATATGCGTTTGTGTTCTGCTGAGAAAACAAAGTCACCTTCGACTTGGATGCCCTGGGGGTAAGCAAATAAACATTAAATTTTCACTTTTGGGTGCACTATCGCTTTAAGAGTAAAACAAAAAAATTCCAAAGTTAAGGAGTGCATGATTAGAATTACTGCAATCAGCCATTTCCAGTAAGTCACATTTTTTTCTAGCAAATTTGTGTTGCAATCTTTAAGCTCAAACAGAAAGTAAGGGCATTCTCTCTACATCTGAAAGCTGCTAGTAGACATTTTCTAAAATGATGACCACATAGTTCTACTAAACATTCAGTTGCCTCATACTCTGGATTAAGCAACAAACCGTTTTTTTTGTCAATTAATCAAAATGCCAATTGGGACCTTTAATGAGAAAATGCTGAAAATTACAAAAAATTACATGTTCTGGTGCATTTTAATCTGTGAGACTTAAGCAGTTAGGGCAAATAAAAGCCAGCAAATGTATCTATAAATGCATTGGAATTGTCCATACGAATTGTTCACAATTTAACTGTAAGCTGACCTGTAATTCTCCACAATGACTTTGGAATCCTCCAGGACTTCACTCGACAGCAGCACATTTCTGGGGTCCGTCACTGTGAAGAAGTGCTGGGCTCTGCCCATAAATGTGCTCTGATCCCATCGTGGTTCCGTAATGTTGATGTTCAGTGGCAAATCTCCAGACATCTTCTTGTTATATCAAAGCAAAGGAGAGGATGCAACTTATAAATCACTTAATATACATAATAGATACACTTATATGTAGAAAGAGGCAATTACACCATAAAAATGACTGCTTTTCTATGCACATCATGGGTATTTTCAGTACATTAAGGACCATTACAAATTGCTGGTTTCACATCCGAATAAAACTAATTGTACCCATAAATGTTTCAATAGCAATTTTCATTTTTCAATCTGTGTGTGTCAAAACATCACGTGTAGTATTTTGTAAAAATCTATATAAGAATCATTAAATACATTACTGAATTGCACATTAAAGTCTATACGGCCCAACTCTAAATAAAAGGTACAGGTAAGATGCTGACTCATAAATACAACCGCATTTTCAGATTGCATGATTAAAATAGAAAACAGCCTTCCTGTGCTAATCTTCTGTAAGCCGTCTGTCATTTTTATTCTGTGAAATGAGAGAAACATGAAATGAGGCGGTTCTGCATAGTGTACGAGGCAAGAAACTAATCAGCCTCTGTTCATGGGAAAGAAAGGTTTGCTTCATGATAGTGCCTTGATCTCCATTCCCATTATTTAAGCTCACTCAAAAATAATAATCATAGGAGTATTGTCTACTTGTGTTATTATCTACCCAACACATTCAAATACTGGACAATTGGAACACTCTGCATATGAGCATTTGAACAGCAGTCAGCTGAGACAGTGTGAAATAGGGCACCTTCTCCGGACCCTGCCACAGCATGACCAAACGAGATAACACAAGAAAAAACCGAAACAAAGCCAATAGTGGCAGGTTACTAACCTGGTAAATAAACACAAACATTACTTTTAGATGGTGATAAAGCTGCTTCGTTTGCTTTTACGCGTTAAAACTGAATGGTAATTGAAACACCGTAACAAGAGCTAGAAGTTAATCATTACCTATCATCCACAGCCTTGAAATGACCCCAACATGCAGGAATTTAATGACTTTCAACGTTATATAACTATTCTCCCTCTATGACATTAGATCGTTGGGTTTACTAATGCAACATTTTTATGAACTTGGCTGAATAACCTTTTAATTTTGACTAGCAACCGTGACCAGCTAGCCCCTTTCTTATTAGCTTAGAAGCTATCCAGCTAGCACACAGCAAAACAGTTTTTATGGTCTGTATTTTACATTAGAAAAATGACAGCGAGGCTAACTGCTGAACTGATGTTAAATTCGTGTTTATATTTCTTCCAAGTTGTTTGTTTGAAAATTAACCTGCTTTGTATACCGTTTTTGTTAGCTTGCTAGCTGAGTTAGCCATTAGCCTCCAAAATAACACTCGTGTCCAAGCGAAATATTACAGTTTGTGTAGCTGCTGTCACTGTCAAAGATAAAACTTCATAGCCTGAAGCTGTTTTTGAATTTGTTATACATACCTTTGTGTAAGCCGCTTAGTAGTATACACACCTTTGGGCAACTGGAAACAGGCTGACCTCCCAGGTATATTAGTGTCAATACAGAGTTAGCGCTTGGTCTATCTAGCTTGAAAGTGTCACGAAACTTGAATTTCTGCGATTTTAAGTGGAGAATGAAGGCGTTTTGGTGAAAAGGCGGCGTTGAGAAAGCACAGTTTCATTGGTAGAACCCACAGGGCGTGGAGGGATGGCGCTTTCCCCATTGGTGCTTTGCGCACCATTAGAAGAACATTACAGGAACATTACAGGAACACCACAGACCTCTACAGCTCATGGGAGGTCTGCTAAACTACTGCTGTCACTCGTCTAGAAAGTCAACCAATTACCTTTAATTAAGACAACAGGCTGCTCCTTTATGTTTACACAATATATGGACAAATATACTGGCCATAGACACCAACTAATACATTTGTGTAATTTACAGTAGGTTAAACAAAACTTTACAGACAGGAATGACTCTAAGTCTATAAAAAATCTATAAAAAGTCTATAAAAAATCAATTGACATCAAACAGTGGTTAGTTTTCAGGTGTTGTGTGTACAGTTCAAATTGGGTGAAGTGCTATTTCACCAACAGGGACTTTAGATGTTGAATTCAAATAAATAGACTTTAGTTTCCACACTTCTTGAAAGGCTTTCCAAAATTTTGGGAGTATTTCCAGGGAAATTTGTGCCCATTCATTCTGTAAAGCATTCATGGGCGCTAATATTTGGCAAAAAGGCCTGGCTCACAATCTCCACTCCAGTTAATGCCAAAGTTGTTGGATGGGGTTGAGGTCAAGTCTCTGTGTAGGCCAGTCAAGTTTTTCCATACCGAACTCATCCATCCATGTCTTTATGAATTTTGCTTTGTTCACTGGGGCACATTCATGCGTGAATAGAAAAGGATCTTCCCCAAACTGTGTCCAGAATTTGGAAGCATTGCATTGTCCAAAAGGTCCTGGTCTGCTGAAGCATTAAACTGCCCTTCACTGGAAATAAGAGGTCTAGCCCAGAAAAACCCTGAAAAACCAAAGTGTGTCCCAATACTTTTTCTCATATGGTATGTATTATTTTATGTTCTTTTCATTTATGTTCTTTTTTATTGGGAACTACAAAAAAGAAATGTCATCAAAAATTAATTGCATTGCAAACTGATTGAGGCAGTCCATTTAACATGAAATGCACAGGACGTGTTTGAGCATGCACAGGACCTGTTTCACTCAAAAATTGTTTTGTAGATGTTAAAAACAGTTAGTGTTGATTGGACAGAAAGAATAGGATGAACATCGAAGATTGAAGGTCAGACCCATGGTAATATCCTGTTTAGATCTCACATTAAGCCACTCACTTTCTGTGTTCAGCATTTTTTATATTTCGTTGACATTTCCATAACAGGGGCAAGACAGAAGCAAATTTCGAAGACAAAAGTGTACGAAAAAAATTGCGGACAAGTTGTATCAGTTGTAACGGTCCGTGTTATTTCTCATGTCATGACGGTGTCTTAGCAGTAGGTGTCAGTAAATCTCTGCGTATACTGATAGTACACTATATTGACAAAAGTATTAGGACACATGATTTTCTAGTTTGGCCTAGGCCTCTTCTAGAACCATTTCTATTCCAACATGACTGTTCCACATTGCGCAAAGCAAGCTCCACTAAAACATGTTTGGATGAGTTCGGTGTGGAAGGACTTGACTGGTCTACACGGAGCCCCAACCTCAACCCCATTCCAACTTTGAGAAGAACTGTAACGGAGACGATGTTGGAACTTCTCGATTAAAATTTGTGTCTGACATTGACATGAATTCCCCTTAAAGCACTCCAGAATCTTGTGGAAAGCCTTCCAATAAGTGTAAGCAACGTCATATTCATGTCTATGATACTGAATGCATGCCATTACAGTTCCTGTTAATGTAAAGATCAAGTGTCCTACTACTTTTGTCTACATAGTGTTCTTCACTCAGCCAGCACTGTACATACACAACACCAGAGTTTATTTACTATGTTTTCTGCCAAAAATTTAACTGAACAGTTTTCATGCTAATGATGTCTAAGCACCTGAAGGTGTGATTAAAGTGGATCAGTGGGTTCCCCAACGGGCACGCTTGTATAATAGTCTTATGTTATGGGAACTGATTGTCATTCTCTTGAACGAATGAGGATGGAGTGTCACCTCTAAGCCTGGGCAGGGGATCCAATCATGTGCGACAAGGGGCGGGTCGAGGAAGACTAACTCTGCCTTTTCCACTCAGGTGAGGTCATTCAGCAAAACATGGAGACAGGTAATAGTTTCCTTACTCGAATAGACGTGTTTTTAGACGTTGAAAACGTTCTGGTAGCATGTAGTTATGTATAGACTATGTTAAAAACAGTTTTCAGTACGTCCCACCTGTGTTTTCATAACTTGGTGTGTTTACCTTCACTTTTAGCGACGCTAAGACTCGACGTGAACTCGATAATGATAATGATTTTATCGCATTTATTTACTTTTCTTCATATGTATTGGACTTGTTCCTAATTTAGACTACTTTAGACAGTGTAGTGGTTTAAATAGAATTGTTGGTTCAGGCAAAGAGTTCAGAAGAGTCTAGAAAGGGATGGTTTTAGTTCACCAGTCTGGTCAGGCTGCTGTCCATGGTGCTGATGATAAGGTGATTAATCATTAGTGTCGCTATGATATTAATATTAAATATCATGCATGTAATTTACATATAATAAGTAATTCACACATACATAATTTACATAAGGCTGCTGTATTTTGTACCTTCCGATTATTGAAACAGTTTCTAAGTCTGAGCAATTATGCCATGATTCTAGCTAAATTTTGTACCTCTAAGGCCGTGCTCCAGATTCTTTCCATTCTAGAGTGTATTAATCGCTCATATCACTTTACCCCCTCCTTGGTAAAGCATAAGTCGTTGCGCGTGACCCCATTCATCTCAAATCGCCCTTTCCTCTTGTTGATCACTGGGCGAAGGTAACACACCATGGCTTGGAAGAGGTGGATAAATGATAGCTTTAGTCAAGTTAATGGTTATGAACTGCAAAGGGGCACTTCAGACCCTTACCTAGCAAGTAGGGTTGGTTCTACTGGACAGAAAGACCAGAAGCAATACAAGAGGAGCCCATCCTAACTTCACACATCTTCCAGAAGGCATTTTTGGATCTAATGTTTTTTCATTGTTTTACCCCGTGGACCTAAATACGTACACAAGTTATTGGATATCTTCCTTGGTGAGGAGACACTAGGATTCTAAAGCAAGCAATGCCGGACCCTTTACAGCCCTGTGCTCCTGTGCCTTTGGAGAGTGTTATTTAGCACACTGTTACTGGCCCTGATCTACCAGTCCTCCAGTCCAGTCAGACTGTTTCCTTGAGCCCTGAATGAGGGTTCATAGGTGGAACCCTATCTCGCCATGGCTCATTCGTCTGATGAGGCTCGCAGAGAGATGACGAATGGGGCCCACGCTAGCATCCAGCCAGGTGGCTCTGGAACTTCCACTTTGCCGCGGTACCTGCACAAGAAGCAGCAGCGGCAGAAAGGAGTGAGATCTTCCTCCCCAATGGGTAGAGTCATCCTAATTAACGCACCTGTGGATGGTGAGTTTACTGTGCAATCCAAAACATATCTTATTGATCGAGGTCTTATGTACCAGAATACAACAAAAACACCCCCTGGTAAAAGGTATATTTGTATGGATGAATGTATGGAGTGTATAAATAGAGTGCAAGTGTGGATATACCCATCCGGCTTATTTTTCTTATACCACCTGTGATATCCAAATGTATGTTACATACTAATAGAGCACTGATAGAACATTTATGTTTCTACAAAAATGAAATGAACAGAAATATACAGTATGCATCCTTTTAAGCATGTGCAATTTTAATCATATTTCTCTGTAGTTTTATTGTGATCATGACCAAGAGACAGTGTGAGTCAGTCACACCTGATTGATATCCACTCTGTTTAATCTGTATTAATATCAGTATTGTGGAAATACTGATCCTGTATTGGATAAGTATGTCACTATTACTGAAAAAGAACACTCACCAAATGGTCTTGTCATGCCACTGATTCCAAATATATAATGAATGTTTGTCATTGGTGCTCTTGGGCCTCAGGTGGAGACGACAGTGAAGATATTCACACAATCACTGTGGACAAGAGTGAGGATGGCAGGCTGGGCTTCAGTGTGCGTGGTGGCTCTGAGCATGGCCTCGGCATCTTTGTCAGCAAGGTGGAGGACAACAGCTCTGCAGGTATGTGCAAATCTATTACATTATCAGGCATAGGTGTATGTTGCTGTTGCTTCCAGGGACTGTTTATGTAAACAGCAACCCGTTAAGAAAATATGAGATGTGTCCAGAATTACAAACAGAGCTGTACATTAATTCATTATAAATATTACATTTAGTATCCCTTGTATTTGAAAAGTAATAATTAAATCTGTCATTTCACATAGTTTAATTACAGAATTACAGTAAATAATTTGCCATAAAAAAAACCCAAATATTGAGTAATGTTACCAAGTAGTTTATAATGAATCACTTTTCAATCAGAGTTGTAAATTATCATTGAATAATATACTGCCAACTGTAATGTGGTCTGCAGTTTAATGCAATTAAATTAAACTAGTGAAGAACGGCCATTTTTTTGTGGTTGACATGATCTAGAGTGGTTCTTCAGTGCTTTGTGTGTGTGCCACAGAGTTTGCGGGGTTGTGTGTTGGGGACAAGCTGGTGGAGGTGAACGGGATCAGTTTGGAGAGCATCACAATGAGCAGTGCTGTGAAGGTCCTGACGGGAAATAACCGTCTGCGCATGGTGGTCAGACGTGTGGGAAAAGTGCCCGGCATCCGCTACTCCAAAGAGAAAACCACATGGTAATATATGTACTCATTCTAATTCTCTCAAGGTCTTCTAGGGAGCCAAACTGCTCTTCCCTGGCATTATACCTTTATGGCACCTTTATTTTTAAGTTAACCTAAAATCAAAATGGCCTTTTTCTGATTAAATCCATGTTGCAGTTCATCTTAAACACAATACATCATGCCAAAGTTGACTTTTACCTGGTTCTAAAGCATCTCTGCATTTTGATGACCCTATTCCAGCTGGCAGAGAACAACAATATTGACTAATAAATATCAGGTTTCAGCTCCTCCCTTCACTACCCAGCTATCATGGAGCAGAACATCCTCCCTAATGCTACATTTCAGATTGAGAAACATCCTGGAATTTAAGGAAAACTTGTTTGTTTTTACTTTAAGATTGTTAAGAAATTGTGATCATGTTTACTGTCAGTCAAGATCCATAAATAATGTAGACAAATGTAAACTTAAAATCAATCTTCATATTCAAAGAACAATTTCTCTTCTTTTTGTAAACACAATTGGTGCAAATAATCTTATTCAATTAAAGTAGATGAATGATAAAGATAAGCAGAAGGCAATGATGGGTTTCTGCTCTGACTCTCTCTTTCATGCCCAGTAGAGTGGAAACCCACAGACTCCTGGCCTTTCCATGTTATCTTTTCTTCCAGCTACTCTTTCACCATGCAAAGGTGGTAGAGTTACCCCAGTGGTCTTTACAGCCTAAATTAATTAAAGGCACAGTGGGCGGATGTATTAGAGCGTGTCCATGATTATGGTTGAACATGAGTATGCACTGCGCGTGTGTGTTTATTTAAAAGACGTTGTAAACATATGTATGTATATCTGAACAAACAGCCTAATTAGTTTTGTGGTTGTTGAAAGCTTAATATATGTTCAGGCACTAATTACATAAGTGTGTACTTGTCTTTAGGGTGGACTTGATCCACCGGAGGATGGTGGTGGAAGAGAGCGGTCGTACCCCCTCAGAAGCCAGCTCGGATGGGGCTTTGCGTAGGATAGTGCACCTCTACACCACTTCAGATGATTATTGCCTGGGTTTCAACATCCGTGGTGGCAAGGAGTTCGGTCTGGGCATCTATGTCTCAAAGTATGGACCACAGGGATATAGATACCCTCTGGAGTTTATACTTAATTTGAGTGCATTTTCTTAGTAATTTCAACCTAAAGTCAAATCTTCTTCGTTGATGAGGTTGGACCCTGGTGGCTTGGCAGAGCAGAATGGCATTAAAATGGGTGACCAGATTCTGGCAGCCAATGGAGTGAGTTTTGAAGACATTACACACAGCAATGCTGTGGAAGTCTTGAAGAGTCACACTCATGTTATGCTCACCATTAAGGTAAGAGTCTCATGGTAGAATCAAAAAAATATTTGTAATCTATTTTGATACTCCACCAGATGTAATTAGATGTGATCTATTTTAGGAGCACAAACTATTTACATTCCCATGTAGAGTAAAGTGTTACCAGTCGCTGGGTACTGACTTTACTTTGTCAGTCTTCAACCCAGGATTGTCATGAGCAACATCACTTCTCTGATGAAAATGAGTTTACATTGTCATGAATGACAGAGCTATTCCAAACTCTTGAAGGCTGCATGATTCAAACAGACATAACGATCTAACTCAGTACATACAGTGTTGTTCTAAAGTCTTAGGCACTTGAGAAAATGATATTTCCAAGTTCTTTTGCTTGTGTGTTTTTTCTTAATTTATTTTTACTATTACATGCTACTCTTATTTCAAACACTGGTACATCAAGGATGATCATAGCGCCGAGACACATTGGCTATTGTAGTGTGTGTTAAACAACACAGCTTCTTATTGAGCTCAGCAATGAGACAGAATAGTAAAGCAGGCAGCTGGCATTTAGTCGTCACATTCTTGCTTGCTCACTTTACTCAGAGGGGGGGGTCGGGTTCCACCTGTGAAAAACAGCCAGGGGATGTGCATTATTCACCAGGCCATGGGGATCAGGTTATAATCAGCAGAAAGCGTCTTTTTTATGGCCTTTCCTTGGCCTGCTTCACCTCTGTGGCACAGTGCTGAATCAAGCCCCCGGTGGTGCTGTAAGCAGGTCAGGCTTGCCAAATGTTGGCTATTCTCACCGATGGTGGTGGTGACATTCTCCTGGTGACCTTATGCACCCTACTCAGATAGCTTTCTTAGGAAGAGCACGGCCAACTAATCAATAGAGAGTGACAGCACATGGCCCACCATGAAAAGGCCCGAGTTAGGAGGACGTGTGGAGTTAAGATCTAATCTCTTCAAAGACGTTCTTCAGTCTTTAGTTGACGTCCATTTACAGTCCATTGCAGTCTCCGTGACTATCATCAGCTCTTTCACATTATTTTTCCTCAGGCAGGCAAGGCTGATACAACAATCGAGCATGCTGTTCTCTGACATATTAGAACTAATGAGATTAATTCTGTGCTGGAACATCAAGCAAAATTGCCTCAATGGTATGAGGTTCATATTCTTGATGTCTTTTTGAAAATGGTTCTCTGATTGTTCACTCTCTTCACTCTTTCCCCTCCGCATTCATTTGCATCACACACAGTTGCTCACTGGTGTGAAATATTACTTTTTTCAATTTTGGTTCTATTAAAACAGGAGGCTGGGAGATATCCTGCGTATAAGGAGATGGTTGCAGAGTACAGCTGGCTCAATAAATGTATGTAAATTCCCCTGCAGACACGTTCATTTATTAATTTGTTCACTTATTACCATATGTCTCTGGCATCTTTCAATACATTTCGTTATGGCAGAGTGTCCACAGAGAATAAAGGGAGAGCCCTGACTGATCTCCTGTCAAGCTCCTTTTTTCTCAGTACTCACAGCCCGTACTTTCCACTTAATACGTGTGAGCCTAAAAATAGCCTTGGATTAAAGCGTTATGTCCAAATTCAGTGAGTAATGTGGGATTGTGCATGTTTTTCACATCAGGGTTATTTAGAGGGTATTTGGGTTACGAGACTTGGAGGACAGAGATTATGTGCTTCCTGTATATTTGGGGCTCTTTAAAAATGGTTTCTTCGGTAGTGAGGGCAATATTTTATGTAATATTTGAATTTATATTGAGACTGTGATTCTTTTTTCAGTAATTCGACTTTGTGTTTATATATATTTCAAAAATATAAAAAAAACCTAATATTTGCAACAAAAAACCCTGAAAAACTCATTCATTTTACTGGAACACACACCTTTTTGTTTTCTCTTTTTCTCTCTCTCTCCCTCCCCATTTATATAGTGGCTAATGGAGGCCAGCCATCCTCCTCTCAGGGTTCAGACTCTTATTCCTCCACTTCCTCACTCTCCTCTGGCACACCGGTCAGCTCCCTGAGCGGCCTGTCTCAGGTCATGTTCCCACCTGCATTCAGCTCAGAGATGGTGGACGTCTGTATCTCCACTGAGGATCGCTCGCGCAGGCCCAGCTCTGACCGGACAGAGATGGCCATCCAGACAGACCCTCTGGAGCCGGACGCATCACCCCGACCTGGCAGGGTCATCTCTATGGACACCAGTCGGATGGTGGGTGAGACCGTTCTGCTAAAGGACACGGTAATCCGGACTGGGAGTTTTGATAAGAGCAACCGGGCTCGGATCAGGACTTTTTCTGCTGGGGACAAGGAGGTCTTGGACTCTCCCAAAACTGCCGTGCTGATGGCACTTAGCAAGCCCCGCAAACCCATCCGCCGATCACAGAGCCACATCACTGTCTCAGGTACTGCCTTTAAGTAAAGTTTAAAAGGTAAAAAATAGATAGAAAGTATATTATAAAATAAAAAATGTACACTTGTAGTAGGGTAAAAATAATTAGTGTATTGTGTTGGATATAAAACAGCAAGTAGTTACTGCTCTTTACATTTATGGTTGCTACAGTTCAGCTCTGACTGATGGTCAAACCATGATGCTCGATTTTGGTCATTTGTTGAGGCTTTTTGACTTTCTACTGTAGTATAATGCTCACAAGTCAACCTCTATTTGTTTAGTCAATAAGGCAGGTATGTAAAGACCACAACCCACGTCATTGCTTGCAGGGTCTTACACATATCAGTTTCTTAGAGCCATAGGCCTCTTCAGTAAACCCATTATTGTCTTGGAGATTAGTCCCCATAAATGACCATGGTGATCTCCTGCACTGAAAGGTGACCACGTGCATTGCTCTTTTAAAAAGGTTTATCCCTTTTAGAGTTATTCAATTAGCATCTCCAGGAAAAGTCTCCTTAATGCTGAGGCAAATTCTTTCAGAGGGTTGGCTTATGGAGTTAATGTTGTGCCAGATGTTATAAAGTCCACAAAAGTATCAAATATATATATATGTATATAAATGTTTACTGTTAGGAGAATTCTCAGCAAGTCAGAGGAGTTAGAATGGCTAATAGTTGGAATGGACCAGTCGCTCCAAATTTACAAAATATACATCAATAGATACTGCAAATATATATTTATATTTCACTGCTTACACTATGGACAGAAATATATTGGAATGTTTGACCTCTCACAGGGCTTCAGTGACACTACACTCAAATTCAGTAACTTTAAATATGGAGTTAGAGTACATCAGTTTCCCTGGGTGGGGTGTCCTTGTGAAAGTCTTACAGTAAAGAGAGAATATGATACTAAGACAAATACATTTTTCACCCTGGACACTTCATGGTGCCAAGATGAATGACTGACATTACAAGCCCTGCAGATTTATTATCCCTTGGACCATATCTGTTTATGGAATTCACCCATTATTAAATGTATTCCATAATTATTCTTTTGCTTCTATTAAAACAGTCTCCAATAGTATATGTAAATACGTTTTCTCCTCAGCTCATGTCTTGGCTGGCTTGTATGTGTGTTTGTTGTGACAATGTTCTGTACTGAGCAGAGGACAAACAGAAGAACAAGAAACAGCGGCAGGCGGTGAAGACTGAAGCCACAGGCAGTACACTGCAGCGCTCCAAGACCTTCGTCAGTCTGTTGTTTAAAAGCGGCCGCAGGAGGGACAGGTCTGCCTCCAGAGACAGGAAAGATACAGGAACAGAGGACAAACGCAGAGGACGCTCCAAATCTCCCACGCATAGTGAGCGAGGTTAGTGTGCAAAAGTATACATTCAAATATATACAATATATTTGAACATCATGAGCAAATATGTACAAGAAAACAATATCAACACATTTGTCATACAACTGGAAAATATTTTACTCCATGCAGTCTTCTGAAACAAGGAAATTCAGTAAATCAAATATTTTATTCTACACTTCTACACATACATATAGTTAAATCAACATAAACATGAAGTTGTTATTTGTCTGTATTTGGTAAAACATCTATATAGCTTCAACTAAAACATGCAAATACATGAGTAAAAATACACACACATACACACACACACACACACACACACACACACACACACACACACACACATGCTTGAACACGTGCACTCTTTTTCATTTGTTTAAAGTTGGCCTGTGCTAAAAGAACAGGCTTGTTGCAATGTGTGTGAGGCTGCTGGAGAGGCCAGTTGCAGAGGAGGCGCATTTGCACTTGAAAGCTGGCAGCATAATGAGGGCTTATGGAGGCTGGCTCAGAGAGAGCTGCTTTGCTGTTAATTATGCAGTAATTCCTGTAGAGTGGCCTTGAGTCCGGCCCCAGTAGTTCTGCACGGCTAATGATGCGTTACATTTTTACCATCTTCAACGCGATTAAGCCAGAATGCACCTAAACTATGAAGCAAAAATGTTTGGGCTACTTCTAATCATCAACTACTTTTAATTTTGTTCTTTCAAACTCAGAGCGCAAGTTTGGATCTAGAAGCAGGAGATGGGGTAACTGCATATTTTTAGTCCATTTGATGTCTGTGCTGTAGTCACTGTGGTTCCAGAAGTCCATGTTGTTAGACAGTGTTAGACACATGCCTCTTTTTATGTGATTTTTTCATGTGATTTCTAGTTTTTAATGACTGGTAATGTGTGTACTAACATTTTTGAGTACTAAAGACCAGATTAAGTGTTGTTTATAAAGTATGAAGTATTCATTTAAACCACACTTTGTTCTTACAAAGTTTCAGATTTTCTTTGCAAAATATTCAGAGGAAATTCTTTAAATGTATGACAATGAAAATATATAGATATAATTATATAGATATAATTGAAGATAATAGAATGGGGAATATTTTATGTTTATCTAAAGAGTAATTATACAAAACTGCATTCATTTAAAAGTAGTGCTGTCAAGCGATTCAATTAAATTAATTACATGGTGTGGCGAATTATTAATCTAATTAATCGCACTTAATCACAGATGCATACAGACTTACAAGAAGCTGTTTATTTTTTTACCATTTATTATTGAAAACAACCCTATAACTTAGGCTTCAATGGTCATGACATTTTAGGACTGACTGAACCAAACATATGAATTAGGTTACAGTATATGACAGTTGTAAACTTTGATACACTACGTCTCCCAGCTCTCTCTCTCTCACACACACACACACACACGCACACACACGCACACACCCACACACACCCACACACACACACACACACCCACACACACACACACACACGCACACACAC
>JBBKCR010000141.1:10285663-10302569 GCA_037577295.1 Ladigesia roloffi | reverse complement strand
CTCTGTAAAGCTGCTTTGTGACAACCTTGTTGTAAAAAGCGCTATAGAAATAAAATTGAATTGAATTGAATTGAACAAATTGAGAACCGAGAAGTTAGAATACTGTTTTGGAGGACTTGGTGTTATGCAGACTTAATATTCAGTTATTGATATGAATACATTATTCAGATTGCTATAAATCATTCAGAGCTGTTGTGCTACTACTGTGATCTAATATGTATGTTCTGTTGTTTTGAGTGTCAGGAATTGAAATTTTAGTTATATTTATCTCAGGAGAGACACTGTAATGTGTTATTGTAGGTTTCGTTGAAGCTTTGTTTCGTCTGGCCTAGGAAGACCATGTGCTTTGTTCTAGCTGAGTGAAGTGCAGCTATGAAAACACCTCTAATCACTGAGGATGGGTGCTGGATATTTCCACACAGATGCATCCTGGTACAAGGCGATGGCAAAGGAAGTGGTTTCTGTTCTGGGGTTCTTGGTTTGGTGTTTGTGTGCGTATATAGAGCACAGTTGCTTATTACTGTATGATATTTTTCCCAACAGGAAACGCAAGTGAGTGGCCATAAGTGGGACCTCTTACATGTGTGTGTTTAACCTTGAGCTGAGGGTGATCCCTGTCTCCGCAGTGCAACTGTATATCAGCAGGTTTCTGTGGGAGAAGCAGAGAGAACAGGCTAGATTTATAGAGCTGCGTGTAAGGAAGCAGCACAGCAAGCAGGGAGAGTTGGATCACTGCATAACTACATCAATATCTGTGACAACAAAAATGTAAGGAGGTTAATTAGTCATCTGAAATACAGAGATCACGTTAGGAGAACTAGCAGACATAGAGTATCAGAAATATATGGAAAATTGGCTTATACAACTTACATGAACTCTCACACTGAACATTAAACATTTAAATACACAATTTCAGTTACTGAACATGCATTTTTGTTAGTTTATTATAACATGTTTATTTTTGAAGCACAGTGTTTACAGTACATGCAATGATGTCAGTAACTCTTTCTGTATTTACTTACCTACAGATATTCCTGCACCTAAAACAACAGTGCTTTGAAGTTTAGCATGTACAATGGATTGACACAGTCGAATCACGTACATTTACAACACTTATTTATGACTTCGGACTTTATTCAAACTTTATAATAGTTTTTTTTATTTGCTTGAATTACATTCAATATACTATCTGAATAGCGATAAATAATATTATATGTAAATGATCCGCAAACATGTATGTATGTGTGTGTGTGTGTGTGTGTGTGTGTGTGTGTGTGTGTGTGTGTGTGTGAGTTAATGCATTTACAGCAGGAACACAGGGGAAGTGTGTTCCTGCTGTAAATGCAGGGGAGCAGTGGTCCCCAAACTGTTGCCCGCGGGCCGAACATGACTCGCCTCCACATTTGACCAGGCCGCCTGAACAATACCAGAGAAGCATAATTTTTTCCCCCGCATGATTATTCTTTCAATCTGGCCACACGATCGAGGCGATTGAGACTAATGCACCCACAGAACACTGGAGTATAGTGGGCCTGCCCGACTGAAT
Organism: Ladigesia roloffi; assembly: GCA_037577295.1. Classification (NCBI taxonomy): domain Eukaryota; kingdom Metazoa; phylum Chordata; class Actinopteri; order Characiformes; family Alestidae; genus Ladigesia; species Ladigesia roloffi. The sequence goes on along the minus strand of JBBKCR010000141.1, from coordinate 10,301,023 downwards.
CCCTGGAAATGTTTCCTCACGTCAATAAAGCTTATTTGAATTTAATTGTGAACCACGTTGAAAATAAATGTTGCTACTATGTTCTCACTTTGCCCAGAACGTGAACGTGACACACCCCTGCAACCGTCACACTTTTTCTGTTACAAACTACCCTGGCCCCCCATCAGAGAAGGGAAAAGTTATGTGGCCCTCACTGGAAAATATTTGGGGATCCCTGTGTTAGAGTGAAAGGGCCAAATTTATGGGTCATTTCCAGTGATGGGAATAACGGCGCTAATCAAACCAATTACTGTTTCCCTCGTTCCAAAGCCATTACCGCTGACAATAAAATGCACGTTACTATAACTGAGAACACTGATGCGGTTTTTCTGCAAGCAGCATCTCGCAGCCATTTCTCTGTAGTGTGTGTGTGTGTGTGTGTTCAGGGCCGGGGCGGTACACATAACCAGGGATGATGATTGGTGTAACTGAGAATGCGATGATTGGCTTGGATTTAGTAAATTTCCCTGGTTTGCCAATCAGGCAGAGAAGGCGGTTCTACACAGGGATCAGGCCCCCTTATGCCCCCGCTGCTCTGAACAGCCAAATATTAAAATCTAATTTTTGTAATCTCGACATGCGCTGGCTCGAAGAACGAAACTAACACTACGTGTGTGCTACACTGACAACATAAAATGCTACATGTGCGCTGACACACGCACACAACCCCCCACCCTGCCGCAATGTTTTATATTTATTTTATATTACATTTGATATATTTTTAAAGTAATGCAATAATTACTTTGTTTAGTAATTAGTTACTGATGTAATAGCAGTTGCTATTTGTGAGAAGTAACTAGTAACTAACTAATTACTTTTTTAAAGGTACTTGCCCAACACTGGTAATTTCAGAATATATCTCTGCTGTGGGTAGTACCTACCAAAAGTGGTCTAAGGCAGAACAGTTGGTGACAGGGTCATGGGTCCACAAGGGTTATTGAAAGCTAGCTAATATGGTCTGAGCCCACAGAAGAGCTAAAAACTGCTGATAAAGTTCATGCTGTCCATGATAGAAAGGTGTAACTGACAAATCAGACCCATGAACCTGGTCCATCATCACAAGGGTACTGCTTTCTTCCCACTTACCTTGGAACAAAGCCAACCACCAGAGACAGTGTGATGCTCTGGCAGTGTTTTGCTGAAAAACCTTTGGTGCTGGAGTGAGAAAAGTTTGCTAAAAATGTTTTTCATTCAAGAATTTAGTTGGAAGGTGTAAATGAGAGTAATTAATGATTTGTTTGGCAGGGGTTTAGCCATGTAGCAATTTACTGTTAATTCATTCAGTTTTTTTTTTAACCTACACATTGCAGTGGTACTTCCACACCAACATGAATACAAAAGCCAAAGATATTTGGGTTGTTTTTTTTGCTTTATAGGCCTTTATTACTGGACTTTTGCCCACATCGATTTATTAACTACCGAAATTGTCACTCATTGGTGTCATAGTAAATCAATTACCGCTAGGTTTATTGTCATTTTAAGACATATACACAGTACACAGAGAAACAACATGTTCAGTGTCCTTTGACATTTTGCACAAATTAACAGCAGTAGTAGTAATTAAATTCATAATATTTATCAATATTTTTAAAAGTGTCCTAAACCCTTTGTTGGGAAGTGTATGAGCATAGATGGTTTACAGGGGTGGGCAAATCTAATCCTGGAGGGCCGTAGTCCAGCACGTTTTGGTGATTTCCCTCCTCAGAATCACCTGATTTAACTTGCCAGTTAATTGTCAGGTTTAGTGAATGTGTTTGAGGTGGTCTACCATCAAACTGTGCAGGACACTGGCCCTCCAGGACTGGATTTGCCCTCCCCTGGTTTAGAAGTTCATTGTGTTTACACATTTTCAGTTTTGGGTAGTTGAAATGTACCCTGGTGAGCCGCGGTCCACCACATCTGTGTTCTGTCTGCTGTCAGTTCCTGCAGGTAAAACACTTCAGTAATATTACAGGAGGTGATGTAATTCTCTGGCAGTGCTTTCTCAGGGTTACACGCATACATGCACATGCATTGCTTCTGAAGCAGGCTGGATGAGCTCACTCCCAGGTAGGAGGGAACAAAGAGAACAAAGGAAGTGAATAGTCTGCCCCAAGCATCTGCCTAACCTGCCACTCATCCAGCGTTCATCCTCAATGCCTCCGAGACTGTTTCCAAGCTGCCAAAAATAAGCAGCCGTTCATGTGCAGTCACTGTTGAAAGAACAGCCATGGAACGAGTGAGTGAGAACAAACTTTTCTCTTTTTCTTTTTCTGTATAGGCTGGATTTGAGCTCGTGTCGGTTGATGGAGAATCCCTCCAGGGAGTCACACACCAGCATGCTGTGGACGCCATAAGAAGGGCTTTCAGCAACAAGGCCAAAGATCCAATGGAGTTTGTTGTAAAAGTTCCAAAAAATCCAAAGGACTGATGGGAAAATGATCTTTACTGCAATGTTCAGACAAATTGGACATCCAGTGCTTTGTGTTTTACGGTGGTGAGTCGAGAATGGTTGAGAATGGAGAAAAAGAGAGAATGAGAGAGAACACATTCTAGATAAAACTAGATAAAACCTATAGGAGAGAACCTATAGAAAAAAGCAAAGCTGCCATTGTGTGATGTTAAGCGGTTGGCTGAACCAGTGTACCCTAGGGTGAGGTTCTTGAGAATGCTTCCATAGAACACGCCTGGCTAGTGACAGACCAGACTAAGCCTTTATTTTTGCTTTTTTTGTTTTTACACTGTAGCTTCCTAAGTCAGGCTATTTGTGTGTGAAATGAACACGCCTGGTAGCACAGGGTCAGTTACTGCAGACTGTGATTTTGGCACGTCTTCCTATTTTTAGTAAAAGAACAGTAAACCCACTGAGTAGCAACACACTTATAGAAGACTAACTGGCCATAAACAAAACCGCCTGCAGGGTATTCCTAAACACCACCACTAGCTATGAGAAACGTCCTCTTAAAGCATTCTTTCAGGACACCAAAACCTCCATTCCGCTATACACCAGTAAGAGGTAAGCAACTCTAAATATAGGGCAGTAAGAATTAGTGTCAAAATTTGGTTGTAGCTCATGCTACATTCAGTGCAATGTGATGCGAAACACGTTGGCATGGTGATAATCTAAGTCATAACACTAACGCTCATCCCAGCCTGACAAGGGAGTAGAGTTCTAGAGGTCGATTGCCTGTGTCCATCTGAGATTAAACAAGGTTATGAGATTTACACTCAGATTAAGTCTCTGCATTATGTCAAACTTGATGGCTTGATCTAGTGGACATCTAGCAGATTACTACAAATCACAGTCTATTTCAATCTCTTTTTTTTTTTAAAGCCAATGCTTTAAGAGCATGGTAAGCAGACTTATTTTCACACACACAAACATAAACACAAACCCACACGCAAAAAGTTTCCAAAGCTTCCAAACACTTCATTATTAAGCAGTTCATTATGATATACATTATGAGTTACATTTTTTTTTGCAGAGTGCCTTTATGCATTGACAGTGCAATAGACCAACAAGATCTGAAATGCTTGCAGGGTCAAAAACGAGTTTTTCGATTATAAACAAGATTAGGCCCCACTATTATTCACAGAGGCAAATGTTGGCAAATGTTTTTGCAACCAGTTTTATTACAGAAGACCTGTGTGATTATTCCTTAATAAAAACCTGAAATGTTAACAGTTGTATTCGAATTCTTTCAGTAATGTACTGTAGCTCCTAGACACAAATAGGAGTGGGAAGTAAGGCAATATTATTATGATTTATAATTATGATTATACACTAACACATCACAATATGCATTTCTGAGTTTGCAGTCAATACTACCAGTACCTAGTGAACACTGATAGACAGCAAGCATGCATATTTAGTCCTGTTCAACTGGCATTAGTGCTGCATAGAATGAGAAAGGGTGAATAATAACCACTATATTCCCAGTTGTGTATAGTAATTTTAAATGTGGAACTACTCAGGTGGTTTTTGAGGCATTTGTTGCGACTTTTCAAACTACAGCTAAACCTTCTAATGCATACTGTGAAAAGGTTTTATTGCAAAATATTACTATCCACTACAATTAAAACCAAGCAATCCAAAAAGCTATCCAGCAAATAATAACTAACCAGAATCACTCTGATTTGAGACTTTTTTAATTAAAACACAGTTTCTGTTCAAGAAATGTACAGCATGAAATTTACATGGAATTTACATGAGTGACTGCAAACACCATGACCTCACAAAGAAAACATAAATGGACACAGAGAAAAGACAGATTACAACAAACATGTTACTTTGCTTTGGTCTATTCACAGTGGCTACACCTTTGAGATAGATACTTTTCTGCATATGGACAAGATAAAGTCGCCGTATACAATGTTAGGAATATCTACATGTGTGTATTAGTCAAAGCTACGAGACGGTAAAAAATGGAAGAACAAAAAGCACTGAGAATGAAGGAGGACCTCCTGTTTTACATATTTCTCAAATTTGAGCAATGAGACCATGCTGCCATTTCACTGAAATGAACAGCCTGAATAATCTAATCAGACTAAGGAAAGCACCTATTTCTCTTAGGCAGTGTGTGGATATAGGGCTACATTTAGACTGCGGTAAACACAAGAATTTACTGAATGAATGGTTTCATGGTAAGGGTACGGCCAAAACCAACAAATGACCAGACCTGCAATTCAGAGAAAACTAGCAGACCAAGAGCTTTCTGATTAATACCACTGGTCTGTTTGGCTTCAGATGGTTTGAAACAAAAACAATATGTACATAACCACGATGCAAATAAAAAAGCTGTGATAAAGATGAGGTGCGATGAGCAGTAAGGTTCAGCGCATTGACCGATTTGCCTCTAAATTCAAATATGAATGATGGTAAAGTGAATGAGTTTGTACCATAACTACTAATTATTTTGCAGAAATCTAAAGACTATATCAGGTGTGATTGTGGTAATGACTGGCACTTTCAAATGTAAGATTTTGTTCTAGAACTATACGAAAACACTGCAGAAATGTGAGCAGTCACTGAACTGTACCTTATGAAATGCTGATGGCAAATGAGCCCTCCACCGATATACATATTGTGGGTTAAACCCAATATGTGGTCTGTGTTACCACAAAATTGCTTGAGAAGCTATTTATATGTATATAAATATATATATATATATATATAGATAAAATTTAAAAAGTATATATATATATATATATATATATATTTAAAAAATAATTATCTTTTCATTAAATCAAAGTTTATATATCCCTTCTTTTGTTTAGTTCTTGAAAAATTATAGATGATATTTATGCATACATTATCTATGCTACTAATGAGAGCAGTGGCTCCACCCACTGAGGGAGGAGTCACGGCTGAGTGGAACATGATATGACCGGTGCGATGTCATATCCAGACATCTCGTCAACACAAGCGATCTCTATAAATCTCCAGACAAAATGCTACTGTATCATGCACTCATGCTATTAATTCTATACTGTGCTTTGCAATATTTTTCTCTATTTCGTATAGCATTAGGGTCTGAAGAAAAGATAGGCAAAAAATATCATTTGGCTGTATTTTTAAAGATCTACTTAGAAAAATAGTACTTCTAGATAAAGTGATTAGTTTCTGGATGCTGAGGAACCAGTGAGCATGAAAAAAAGAGGAAAGATATTACTCTGCCTTTGTACAGGGTCTCTAAGTGGCATCTGCTATCAACAGGACACATCACATGCCTTAGCCACTCGAGAGAAGAGTTCTAGTGTCCTGATGTGACTTGCAGTCCAAAGAAAGCTACTGTAGTGTTTTCTCTGGATGACTTGGTCTGTGCCACTCGAGAGTGCAATGATGTCAGTATTAATGCTGGTACAGAGAAATACATTAGTGCAGGTGCCCTTCTCCTATTTGAGCTGTTACTGTGTCCAAACACAGCACATGATATTGCATGATATGAAGATTTGCAGATTCAAACACGGAGCCATCTGAGCAGACATAAGAGCAATCTGTTCATACTGGGATCTGCACGCAGATGCATCTCCCATTGCACTGTTCAGCCTGTCTGGTGCAATGTCAACTCATTTCTTAATCTGAACATGCATGTGTGGCATTAACAACATTCTTGCAACATGGGGGGTTTAGAAAATACGGCTGAACAATGTCAAGGCTGTATCTTCATAACACTGGTCCAACTCTGTGGAGGAGCAAGGTTTCCATGTTTTGCATTTGCTGTGGTGATTGGTCCTCCCACAAGGGCAGGTGATAAAGTGTTTGAGCACAATCTAAGGCAGGGGTGTACAATTCATATCCTGGAGAGATTGGTGCCTCTCTTAACACTCTGAATTCAACTCGTGAAGGCCTGGCTAATGAGCTGATAAGCTGAATCAGGTGTGTTACAGGAGGTAGAATGCTCTGCAGTGTTGTGGTCTTCCAGGACTGAAGTCTGACACCCCTGATATAAGTCAGGGTGTTGAGGGAGAGGGAGTAAGATGTGTGCTAGATCTCAGTGGCTGTAATCTCCTCAAAGTGTATGTCATTGTTACGCATGTCAAACTCCTCCATGTCCCTGTTCTCCAGCTCCAGACTAAGCTCCCTCATGACCCGTTCTAGCTCGCGGTTGCGCCTGTACATCTGGATGTAGTTCTGCTGCAGCTGCTTCTGGTAACGGATCACCTTGTCCTTCTCCTCCTGCCACACACGCCGCTCATCGTCAAAAGCCTCAAGCTGCTCCTGGCTGCACCTTCTCTCATACAGCAGCTCAGCGCGCAGCCGCTCCACTTGCTGGCGAACTGCATGCAGCGCATCACTGTTCTGCCGCTGAGCCTTGGCTTCATCACTCTCATATGCCAGCAGCTGTTCCTCCCCATCCCGGAAGGCAGGGCTGCGGCCGTGGGGCAGCGGGAGAGGCAGGCTCATGCAGTGACCCTTGGAGGAAGGCAGCGCGTTCTGGACTCTCATTCGACTGGACTCCTCCTCCAGACGGCCCAACTTTTCCCGCAGCAGCTCAGCCTCACTCTTGCGCCGCTGTAGCTCGTTCTCACACACCTCCAGCTCCAGTGTGCGGGTGCGCGCTGCTGCGTGGGCCTCCTGCGAGCGCACCTGGCTGGTTTGCAGCTCAGAGCGAGCTTCTCGCAACTGGGCTTTCAGAGCCACAATCTCTGCAGCCTTCTGGCCCAGGTCTGCTTTTATGTCCTTCAGCTGCTGCTTCAGCAGGGAAATTTCCCCTGACTTCTGACACACCTGTAGGAACAGGGGGAAAATGGTGCAATTTTTAGATGCAAAACAGACTTGTAGCTTGTTCCCTCTGCTTTGCTCGTTCAGTCATTCATATTTGGCAGGATATTAGCACCCATGAAACTTTTTTTTAAGCAATTCTACTTTTTAAAAATCTTTTTTAAAAGATAAAAAAATCTTTTTTTATTTTTTTTAAGCAATTCTACTTAAATTTTATGTATATTCTAAAGAGTTAACATATGTGTGAGTGCTCACTGCAGTGTGTTGTGGTCAGAAAACTGGATGACATTGTGAGCTCTGGTAGTGCCTTTACTTTTACAGAATCACAGTGCAGAGTTTGTGCAGGGGAGGATGTGAACTGACATATGCAATCAGTTATATGATATTGTACTTGATATCTAAGACTAATTCTTCACATCAGTGACACTTTAACTATAGATTGATATTGATATTATAAAAGTGATTAAAATAATGCTACCAGTTTGAGAGAGTGAGTCGGGCACTGCGTCATGTTGTATTAGCAAAATATTTGGGGGGCTCAAAAAATTTGGAGAGCTAATTCTGTAATGTCACTTAAAAAGTTGATCATATTAGCTACTCACACACTGAGTACTGGGGGAAAGAAAATGAGACTAATAGAAAGAGAGTGAGACTAATAAAACTCTCTCTGACTGCCTACCCCAGGTGGCTGTGCTATCACTGGGGATAGAACTCCTTACCAGGACAGTTTTATCGCTTGGGAGTTTTTGAAAAGTTTCTGAAATAGTTTTCATTGAATCTCACCTCCCACTTGGTCTCCTCCAATCGGGGGCCAAGCTGTGTCTGCTCTCTTTCAATGGAGGCACACCTCTTCTCCAGTGTCTCGCGCTCCTGCAACAGCTGAGAGAAGTCTTCCTGCAACTTCTTTTTCTCCTGCTGCAACTGGAAGACCTGCAACTGCAGCACCTGCTGTGCCCTCTGAGCTTTCTGCTGTGCCTGCTTCATCTTAGATGCACAGCCCTGCCTGAGTTCCTCCAGCTCCTGCTCACAGCGCTTCTGCTTCTCCTCATACACCTACACACAAACACGGTGTTCAGTCAATGTGGAACAAATATTATGCACTTTTTTATTCATTTCTGAGCAAATGTTCTGGCCTGACATTTGATTTAATTTCCCCACCTGGCAAATGGCTGCCTCGTTCTCATCCAGGTTATCTCTGAGCTGTTGCAGTTCCAGGTCTCTCTCTCTCAGCTTTTCTTCCAGGTCTCGGATCACACCCTCGTACCCTTCTGGTGGGGCAGGTGACCGCCCACATGACCCACTGTCCGATAGAGGCTGGCCCCGTCCACTCAGGGAGCCAGTGCTCTTGCTAGAAGAGGAGCGACCACTGTCAGAGTTTGAATGGCCATGACTGCCAGTGGCTCGTGCGGGCTCTGGGTGCCCTGATGTCCCTTCACTCTGGCCCATGCTGTATCCTGTGCTGCTGTAAGTGGGCAGACTGGAGAGAGAGTTCCGGCCTGAGTCTGACATGGTGCAAGACTGGCTGCTGCGAGCGTGGCGGCCACCGCTGTACGAGTTTCGTTTCTCAGCACACACCAGTCCTGCTCCTCCTAAAAGGTTGAGGCTACCTTGACTCTCAGACAAACTGCCGCCTGGTCGTGGAGAGAGGTACTGAACGGAATTGCGGTTCTTGGGCACTACAGGCTTGAAGGCAGTGGGCCTGATTACAACTTTCTCCATATTCTGTAATAAAAAATCAGGTTATAATATATTACTCTGTGTAAAAATTGCTTGGATAAAACTGATACCAGGTGCTAGAATCCCTATAGTTGACTGAGACTTTTGCTTTTTCAACATTCCAGTATTGCTAGTGATAAGAAAATACCTGGTAAAACAGCCATTTTCTTACTGAAAAATGTAGACATTTTTTATTCAAATATGCCTACTAAATGTTTATTTAACATCATATTTTTATTAAACTACATGGCAAATCAGGCACTGATGGGTCTGGCTTGTGTTAAGGTCAATTCTCTGTACAAACCCAGTCCTGCTGTTCCACAACAAATTGAGCAAATATTTTTTTAGAAACCTTGATCTGCACAAGTGAAGACCTGTCATCCTGAAAGAGGAAACAGTCTATTTTAGAAATTTGACACCTTCAGGATAACCTAGCTCTCTGAAATATAACTACATGGTTCTGGATTAAGACTTCCTTTCACTGGAACTAAAGGTCCAACCCAAACAACAAAACAGCCCCAGATCATTTTTCTTCTTTCATCAAATGTGGCACTCGGCACAGTATTTAGGCATCTGCCATTCCCAGATTTGTCCATACGACAGCTAGATAGTGAAGCATCATTCATCACTACAGAGTCCAATGGCAGTGTGCTTTTACAGCAATACAGCCAATGCATGGCATTTGACATAGAACTCTTAGGCTTGAGTGCTGCGACTATGTTATGGAAAGCTTTTGTAAAGCTTCTGAAGAACAGTTCTTCAGGTGAAGTTTCTTCCATAATCAGTATGAAATTCGAAGTAGTGTCCTGGGACAAAGGTCAACTGACTTTTACGTGCTTTACTCTTCAGCACTGTGAGCTAATGTGGCATACCAAATTATAGACTAGGCTCTTTTCACTTCACAATAACAGCATTTACAGTTGACTAGAAGCTCCAGAATGGCTGAAACAGGGCGATTTAATTGATTTTCAATGTAAAATAATTTCAGCAGCAAAATTACAGTAATAACTACACTTTGAATTAAACCTGTATGTTTGAGAAGAGCAAACAAATGCCCTGTGTCAGTACATCGCCTTCATCATAAGGTCAGAAAAATGCTTTAACTTACTTTCTCCAGCCTGCCTGAGACAGGGATGAGTTTGGGAGGAGGTCCCCCAATGTTGCCATTAACGGTGCGGTTGTCCCGTGGGTCCTCTTGGTCACTGCTTGGGCTGCAGGCTGTGACATGGTTATCGTTCCAGTCACCCACAAGCTCGTCACTCACATATCCATAGTTGCCATTTCCAGCTGCAATTAGTGTTGTGGGCTTATTGGAGGCCAGCGGGGGCTGGTTGGTGAGGAGTTGCTCCTGGGAGCTGGCACTGCGCAGGGTTCCTTCCTGGTGCCGGAAACAGCTAGTGGCAGGTGTGGACCTACGACACTTGTTACTGAAATCGCTGGCAGCACGGCAGTGGCGCTCCTGGTAGGTGCGTCCTGATATCAGGCTGCTAACGGAGCCCATGGCGCCTCCTGCGGCTGTGGGAGGCGATACAGAGTGGCACTGCTGGATATCAACACTGGACTTGGGATGATCAGTGGGCACGGGCAGGGCCTGAACCAAAGCCATGGCGAATGTGCGCCAAAAACACACACTCTGGAGAGACAGAAAGAAAGAAAGGTTATTTTTTTTTATGAAACACATTTTACAAAACACACTCACCTATCTATAGGCTTAACCACATCTAATTCCGGGACACATCTGTTCGAGAGGAAATGCGTTTAAACTTTAAAATATTCTTTCTTCTCTGGCATAAATGTTTATGCACGTCTAAGAACAACATCCAATAAATAAAACCCCAAAAGATGGTTTAGGTAACCACAGTATTATTCAAACTAATTACTGATCTTCCAGCCATGCAGTGCAATTACATTTGTGTGAGGCGTACCTGCACAGAATAAATACATCTATCACTGAATGATTATGGAAATTGTAAATTTGTATTTGATAAAATATTTATCATATTCTTGATAATGGGCTCTACAAAGAAATGTTATATTTCACTGAAAATCTAGGGCAGACAGATCCCTGGCTCTACATTTTCTAAAAATGTATCAATGTTAGCATTGGCAAATATCTACAGGAAAAATACTGGATACAGGAAGATCCAGAATACCCTGAATTCCCATATCAAAGAATTTTTCATAGTAACTATGATTTAAATTGTGATCATTTTCTGTTATTTAAACTCCAGATGTGTGCTGGTGGTATTTATTTAGTAAAAATAATTAAATCTTAATACAACAGAAAAAAATGTGCTCCTTTTAAATGCGTGAAAACAGTCCAGCAGCTCCAAAACCAGATGCTGTTCTAAATTCTACTGGGGTCAAAGTAGCAAACGTAAGCAAAAAGAAGGCCAAAATTAACTAGTTTGTCACACTATGATGTCAGTCACACTGCAGCACACTTTGGCTTAACTTGATGGCAAATTACTTTGCCTTGTTTGTGAATGATTCACCTTTCTAACACACAAAACAACACACCAACCACCCGTTCCTCTAGCTCCACTTTCTGACCCCTGATACACCTGTGCAGTTGTTGGCCATTCCAACCCCAACAAACCCCTCACCCCAATGCATCCACCCAAAACCCCCAACACAAACACAGCTCTCATAGCCTGAGATAACAAGATTAACAAGTCCTCCATACATGAATACCCCCGTCCTCTCAACCGGTTTCTCACACACAGTATATCTGCTCAGGACTTACGTCTAGTTTCCTGCTCCTGTTCCTGACATCCAGACGACTCTTTGGTTTTTAACCTCAGACACGCTGACAGGGGTATACTGATCATCTGATATTAACTGCAAGCTAAAATGGTCAGTTTTGAATCTTCTCATTCAGTTTTGAATTTTTCATTCCAAAACAAGCATAAAATTGTTACTAGCATCTGCAAAATGAAACCCATCAAGATCTCAGAAGATAGTCATGTCTCAGCTGTATAACTCTCTCTTCATCAAAAATACCAACACCAACAGAAAAAGCATCAAATTAAACCAAGTGTTGGAAAAAATAATAACATTTATGTCTGTGCTGAGATAAAATAATAAAATAAGAACTGGTCCCTAATTTACTGAGACCGGCTCAAACTAGGGGATGGACCATCGGTTATGAACCTTTCATTTTGCCATTTTGTTAATGCAGCTACAAGCTGTTTGCCAACCAACATTAAACAAAAAAGGAAGATGAAAAAATAAAAAAAATCCTTAGTGCGAGTAAAGACTGAGTGGCACTGTGTGATTAGACTGAATAGGAATTGCATTATTATATAAGTACAAAGTGTGCAGAAAACATGAATAGAACAAGTACAAAGTGTGCAGAAAACATGTATAGAACTCCAAGAAAATTCAAAGTAAATACTGAACAGTTTGAACGGTTGGACAGCTTGAAATGCCTTTGCGCTAGTTTAAATCTAGTAGATTTCAAACTTATTTGTATATTTATTTTAAATTTAAACATGTTCAGATTGGCTGATAGTGTGATTAATTTTTTCCTTTAGTAAATCAGGTACAAGGAGCTAATATAATGATTGGAATAACCCCATTCTTAATTTTTGTACTCCCTGAAAGACATAACCTCAAGTAATAAATATTTCTCTATTTTGTGACAGATACACTGGTATTTTTGTTTTGTAATATAGGCAGGGTGCACCTTACTGGGATTGAAATTGTGATTAGTGTAAACCATCAGTCCAACCCCATTATGTGTATTAAAACAGCGGTCTTCATTCATTTATGGAATCTTGCTTTTTATCATCATTTAATGGACATCATGCCATTGTGGTGTCCACTGATATTATGTCACTGTTATCCTATTTAAGAAATATCCACAATAGCAATAGCATGTGTGTTGAAAATCACAAGACAGCTTAATGCTGAGAATCGGCACATGTTGAAATGTTTCTCACTTACAGCCTAAACTTCATTACCATGAGTAAAACCGCAAGTATGCAATTGGAGTATAATTCTGCCCAGTGGGTTATCATTGCCCAAACAAAAAAGCCCAATTACCACAGAGCTTCAAATCTAGTCTTTCATCTCTTTCTGTTACAACAGTGAGCGAATGCTGTGGCCGTCCGCTGCAGGTGTTTCAAATCAAATCCGCAGCAAGAGCTGGGGCCGGCCGCTGAAATCTCGTTATGACAAATCTTAATAGCTTCAGTGCTGCCGGAAAGGATTAGCGGTAAGGCGTGAATCTCCCAGGAACCGCTCAGTGTCTTGATGGAGGCTGGGGGCGAATGGGCGGGATATGCCAGTGCTGTGCCTGGAACCCAGTGGAGCTCTAGATCACAGTGCTGAAATCCCCACAGCCCTAATCCCATTTGGGGTCAGACGTTTCTGCTGGGGCAGGATATTTGATGTGTATTCAGATCAAAGCCTCTTCCCATGGAAACACAGGCCTTGACACTGTGCTGTCCCACACATGCCTGCCTTTACTCCTTTAACAGCAGACTAGGGATAGCTGGACTCCCACAGCCTGAGTTTTTCATAGCTGTGGATTCATTTTTTGGAAACTTATCTACAGGAGTTACTCCATGTCAAAAACTGTGGGGCATGAAAACATTACAAATCATTAAAAGGCTCATTTCATACATTTTTACCTTCATTTTTTTAACCAAAATCATAAATAATTCATCTAAATATGACAATTACTAACTTTGTCATATTTAGATGACTAACTAAATTACTAAAATCAAACGTTCATATTTCATGACCTTGTGGTGCTAAACTGTTACAGATATATATTAATGCACAGTTTATATTCTGTGTTAAAAAACGAACACAGACATTCAGTATGATGTTCTATAAAACACAAATAGAGAGTTGAATCACCAAGTTAAACCTGTTAAATAATGCCTCAGGGATAACAATTCACCATGGATAAAAAAGCCAAAAAACCCCACAAGAATAACTCATTTTGTTCTCAATTGAGAACAAATGAACCAAGTCTAATTAGAACAGCCAAGTACTGGAGCAGCCAAATAAAGATGTTAAAGTGATCCCTGAATAAAACTGAGCTGAACAGGTCAGCCGTGTGTTTACAGCGCTGAGAGGAGCCTGTGACCTTCTGACAACCTTCTAGATTCGTACCCCCTCACTCTTTCACCAAATCACCGTTCCTTAAACTCTTCGACAGTCCAGCACCACAATATCCATTTCTTTTTCCATTTATAGACCAGTTCCTTTAAGCGTTTCTTTTTCCTTTTTACTTTTTCCTACGTCCTCAAGCCTTTTTCCTTCCTGTAAAATCTTCTTTCACACCTGGCTGCTCATTTCCTGCTGGCAACATCCTACTGCTGTATTACTGTCTTGCATTGTGCTGTTTTTAGACTCCCAGCACTGCCCCACACGCACATCTTGCTGCTCTTTACAGTACTCACTTGTTCCCCTCATCATTTAACTCCATTCTGTGTTCTAAAGTCACTCCTACACACCACTGTTGTACAGAGCAGGTGTATGGTATAAATCAGCTGGAAGGGGAGATAAGAATCCATGTCTTGCTCTGGTCACACTACACTAACCCCCACAGACAGGGTTTACTGAAGGTCTAGCACTGCTGTTCTCCACTGGGACACTTCCTGCCAGCTGCACCCCTATTGTCTCTCTCTTTATCAGATAGCAGGGACAGTCTTGGAATGAAACACAAACATTCCTGCTTTGGTTCAAACACACACAAACACACACACTAAACACGCTACAACAAGTTTCAGTGTTATCTCAGACAAAACGAAACAACAATGCCTGCAGCGAGTTCTATAAAGGATTTGTGTGTATTGAGTTACTATGTTGTACATGTATTATTAATTCAAGGTGAGGAGATTTGTTTCAGAAATTAGGCTTATTTATCTGCTATTCTGTTGTTCTAACTGTGAAAACTGAGGGCCATGAGGAAAACTTAGTTACAATAGAAGACAAAGTCTTGAGAGTGCGTGAAGACTGTCAGATGCATATGTCTCATGCACATTGCGTGAGAGTTGGCAGCCCTGTACTACATACGTACTACATACCTGGATTCAGAAGAGATTTCTATTATAAAGAGTATTGAAATTTTGGTCCAGGAGACAGGTGTCTTATACAGAGGGTATAGAAAATATATGAAGATACACACACACAAGTTCAAAATTCCCATCTATATTAACTCAGCGCAACTTATCACATCCAAGAGTTATGATAGCAGAAAAAAGAATCACTGAGGTAAAGGATAACCTCCCTGTATCAGTACTGTGTGGAATCTCTTTTTGCTTTAATAACTGCCTTGAGTATGTTGGGATACTTCTAGGGCTGCCCCCGACTAAAGATATTCCTAGTCGACTAACACTCCCGCATTTTAGCGATTAGTCGACAAATCGTTCATTTATGATATT
>JBBKCR010000141.1:10268815-10279192 GCA_037577295.1 Ladigesia roloffi | reverse complement strand
ACACACACACACACACACACACACACACACACACACACACACACACACACACACACACACACACACACACCACATGTAGTCCACTTCAATTCCTTACAATCCAAACTACATAATTTACAGGATATTGTAAATTATTCATATTTGACACTGTACCGAAATAAGCCTGTTTTTTTTAACCCCTTGGTGTACGCCTCAGTCTATTAACCATTAACTTATTATTCAACAAATATCACATTATTCAATAGCTAAAATAATAACACAAAAACAAAATCATGGATTTATGAGAATGCAATCATATTTAAAAGGCTTATTTCACAGAAAAAAAAAATATTTTGCTGCGAAATTGTGCTGCCACCACTGGGCTGCAAATCTAAATTTGAGACAGGCCATTGGTCCGCAATTGGTTATTTAAGATTACCTAATGTGGTCAAGTATGCAACAGTCTGTGACAGATATTTGAGCCTTAATGTTGAAAAGTTGAGAACCATTGTTTTCAAATATGCCATTCGCTTTGCAACACATATAGTCTATATATGAAAACCAAGCTGCAAATTCTTGCTTTGCATTTGTTGTTTAAGTGATGCATTGAAAACCAATACTTTTACACATGGACCTATTAACCTGCAACAGTTTGGCCTGAGGGTAGCCAGCCAGAACAAAAGTCATTTGCATACATCAGGCTTGAAAACACAATAACCACAAGTGTCATTAATTTAATGGATAAGGGAAGGTTAGAATGGTCATGTGAAATGAATGTCATTAGAAAAGTGAACAAGGTGACTGTTGCCTGTGACTTTGTGCATCTTGGCCAAAACACAGCTGATTTTAACAAAGTGCCAGACAGTCTGTACAAAGAGATCCACGAGCACACGCACACAGGCACAACACCATCAGCGTCAACCTGAAACAGCCTCTGATATATGCAAGAATAAGCACTTCAGCAGGTCATGAGGAACGACAGCTATGCTTTTATGAGGGAGAGTGCTGCGCGTTGCACATTAGGCCAATACCTCCCTCTAAACCCGCTGAACATTCATCTGAAAACAAACAAAACCGGGTCCTGTCTCTTTTTTGGCTAAGCACCTCTGCATTGTGTGTTTGACCAATTTTCTTCTGCTTTGTGGGACACACTCTTTCGTGAGGCCTGTGCTTGTAAGACAAATGCGACACACTGATCAACACACGACCATCACAGCTGACTTTTTTTGGCTTGGGCAACTGAGACCAAATGGGTCTGTTCCATTGCCTCCATTGCTCAAAAATTTTGGAACCATTTATTCAACAATTAAAACCCAATTTGGCGTCAGACACACACATTAAATTATTCTAATACACTATTTATTTCAAGAATGTTATGAATAGAATGTTATATAATGTTATAAATCATGTTGATTAAAAGCCTTGAAATCATTACAAAGTGGTGATCAAATCTCAAGATAAATCTCTTAATACAAACACACAATCATAGTGAATTTATCATTTAACATCTTGTTCCCCAGAAACATAAATAGTGAATAAGACTTTTAAAAGTTGAGCTTAAATAAAAAATCTCAAATGCTGAAGTTATTCAGAGAGTATATGTTAGTGGTTCCAAAACGAGTGGTGAGTGTGAGGGAACGAGCCGAATCTCACTGATAACAATCTTATCTGGTTAGTGCTCACACTTCTGAAAATGGGTCATATCTTCATGAGGTGCCCGACTGCAGCACATACACACGAGTACATTACTGCACTGACACGCATGCCGGAGAGGATGGCCCTCACTTGCTTGCATAAAGAGAAAAGAGATGAGGGTATGAGAGTGTGTTTTGGAAAAGAGAACATTAAGCCTAGAGAGCAATAGAATGTGCACAAACACACGTGTACAGTCAGTGGTGAACACTAAATGTACTTAAGTAAACTACAGAGATGGATTTGTACTTTTCTAGTGATTGTATGATTTTATAGCATTTTTTGCAAGCATCAGTATGGAGAGAGTAGTCTATATCTGATTTAGGTTATTTACATTTTCTTCCTCCTTGCTTTCTCGAGCTCGATTTCAGCCTGTTCTGTTGGTTCAGCACTTGAACATCTTTGCTGTTTCAGATCTCATTTTTGAAGTTCAGCAGTTTTACATTTTATTTTCGACCAAAATAAAACAAAAAGAGAGGAAAGCACCCAGAAACTTCAGTTCCAGTTTTGTTGATAGATTATAGAAAGCACTATGAAGTTTCACTGCAGTTCTAGAGGGGCTGAAAAAGATTTTTTTCTCAATTTCATTGTATCCTTTTGGTTGGCATCCTTCATGAGTGATTGTTTTGTTCAGTTGAAAGGTAATTCCACCAACCAATATTTTGGTCATCTATTAGGATGTAAACAAAGTTGTTGAGAGTGGTTAAATGTCAAATGCTACATTCAAGAGAAATTTGTTAACAGAGGTGCAACATGAACTGATTCTGAACACATTATTTGATGTCTTAGGCACAACTTAATGGTCATTTTAAGCTTTAGTCTTAAAATTTTCCATCTATTTAAAAGTAAAGGTACATGAAGATCCTAGAAAAGAAAAGTTCATAAACATTTTTTGTTTTCAGTTTCATCACTACAAGATTTACATATAAAAACTAAGAAGTGACAGTGTATGGTCATTGACTGCTTGTGTAGTAAATTAAAGGTTCTATTTGAACCACAGACATTGTGATCCCTACATTCTACTAACATGACTGTAAAGAAATCAGTATTGGCAAGTGTGTTTTTTTATGAGCCTTTTCTCTCTATATATCTGCTATTCACTCTATATACCATCCTGTGAGACTTTTTGTTTTATAGATTGAATAAAGTAGAATTTTAGGCTACTGCACTCCAACTCAAACACTTATGAGTTCGTCACAGTGGGCCACACAGGTGCATCACAACACACTGCTCAGCAATCAATCACAGCACTAGTGTCTGCAAACTGATACAATACAGTCCATCGATTTTGCCATGACCTCATCAGCCCCAAAGGGACTCATCACATGCCAGTCCATTGGCAAAGTCCTCAGGCGTCACATTGCACTCTACTTACCACAGCCACTTCCACTGATCCACTCTCATTTCTGCCTCTGAGACACTTTACTTCCTTGCGATAAGAAGAGCATGCTGTAAAAAAAAAAGGGCATGTGGGTCGCCAGAGAAGTCGATCTGTCTGACTTACACAATGGAACAACACCTTTTACATCAACCTCTCAAACAAGCACAGCCCTCACCTAAACTTAGGACGTAGGACCTAAATCCTAATTTGCCCACTGCAGCATGCCCCCCTTGGGTGTGACTGCAGGTTAAATGTGCATATGACATGCGGTGGTGAGAGAGTGTCTGCTGGGAGACAGATGGTAAAGGCCAGGCCTCGGGGAGTCTGGAGCAGAACCCCCCCCCCCCCCCCCCCCCCCCACTCTTTTACTCCCAAGCTACCACCTACTCTCAAATCTTACCTCTCACCACCTCATATCCTAGACATTTCCAGCTAAACAGCAACATTTCTCCATTTTTTTAGACTTGTCATGAAGCAAGACAAAAAAAAACATCACTCAGACACTTGGTTAGTGGCTCTAGTGACTCCTACTGGCTAACTTTTAATTCTCAAAGCTTATTTCAAATGTAATTAATGAGTCTATCAGCAAAGCCATGTTTAGTGTCTAGTTTGATCCTTTAACTTTGCACTGGACCTCCAAGGCTAAAAACTGATAGAGGTTGATTTACATTTGCATTATGAAAACTGCAGGCCTAAACCATCCCAAACCATGTCGAAGTAAAAATTTTAATGACAAATATAATTTCTTATTATTTTATGTAGAGTAATTAATGTTAATAATGTTGTGCAGCTACAAATTGTATACGATTAAATGCTGAAATAGGTATTTTGTTGAACTGTTTAGTGACAGAATGTCAATTTGAGGTTTCTAAACAGCTTGATGCAGAATTCTATCCATTTTCACTACGTGTCAGCTACATTGGACATTTGTTGTAACTAAAGGTTATTACAATCTAATATAGTAAACATTTGACAGAAAATATGTATTGAATGACAGACTACATTTGAGATGCAGTTTAATGTGTTTAGCTACATCTCAAATTGGGCACAAACTGTTCATATATCAGAATCAGAATCAGAATCAGAATCGTTTTATTGGGCCAAGTATATGTGAGCATATACAGTGAATTTGTTTCCGGTCGATGGTGTCTTTCAAGCACAGCCATAAAAACACAATATAAACATTCTAAATCAATATAAAAAATTCTAAATCTTATATACAGTAATAACAGATTTAAAGTGTTGATGTGAGTGTCCATAAAGTGCAGTTGCAGTCCTGAGGTGTGAAGCAATATAAAAAATTCTATATCTTATTTACAGTAAATGACAGAATTACAGTGATAATGTGAGTGCCATAACGAAATTATATGGAATATGGAAATTTAGCTGAAATTTGTTTTATCCATATTTACATATCTGCCTGTCTAACAGACAGTGGATTATCCTCATCCACATATGATGAATTTATAAGTATTTGAGTCCAAACTGTTTTGAAAGAATCCACGACAGCCAACTACAAAATTGGTCAGTCACATACATGAGTATTAAAGGCACAGAGCCATTGTGGATAAGGAGAGATTGAAAAATGTCAATGAACTAAATCTAGTTGTGAAAAATAGATACATACAAATGTTATTTGTAAAAAAGTAAACAAAAAGGCATGCCAGAAAAATGCTGGATATGGATATTTGATGCACTGAGAACAATGAAGTGTCCCAGTGTGTGCACAATTTGATTACAGAAAACAGGAGGCTGGTGTGGGAAAATGATGATGCTGATAATGATGCCCTGGTCATAGCCAAGACATTGTTATTCATACTATTTCTTGAAAATGGCTTTCTATTTTCTATTCTGGCTTATCCTGCTGACTGTGTAGAGGATAGAGAGAGAGGGTAAAGTGTGTGTGTGTGTGTGTGTGTGTGTGTGTGTGTGTGTATAGTAAAATTCAGCTTTGAGGTCTTTTGGGCTAGGGACAGGATTGCAGATCCTTGCCCATTTTAGCACGGAGAATCGGATTACCCTCAAACTCACACAGCTGAGTCTGAGACCTCTGCGATGGCTTTAGCATTTTAATTTTCATAAAAGAGCCGACGGATCAAATCGTGTTGACCTCTACAGTGCTTGTGATTTACCCACAAGACAGGTGACCCAGCGCTCCTAACTCTCCTCCCTTTCCCTGTCACCTTCTCTCCACAAGTCTCCTTTCTTTTTTTGCTCACTGGTCCTCTATTCTTTTCATGCACTTACACTGTATTTGTCTTCTTATTTACTTTTCCCTTGTTCCTCTTCCCTCTGTCCCTCTTTTCCCTCTTCGTTTCAGCCTTCTCATCTCAGCTCTCCGCAGTCTAATCACCTGCTCTCATCTCATTCTGTCTCTTTACATAAGCCCATTCCACTGTGACCTGACCCCACTTTAATCTGGCCATCATTATTTCATCGGTCACTGTTCAGACCAAATTCCAGCTGAAACTGTGAGCTGGCAGGTTGCTAAGGCTGGAGGCTTAGGATGCTACACAGGGGTCATATCCTCTAAAATGTATTGAAATAAGGGTTTGATATAATAGCAGACTTCAGTAGAGTAAGAATAAAGCAGATAATAATGTTTCCGACTGCTTCATATTGCATCCCTGGGTCATGACTTGGATGTTAGTCCATGTCTAGGGCATTAGTTTGTGGTAAACAGGTTACATTAGGACACTATAAAGTTCAATGTTTCTATGCTGCCAAGTCACAAAAGTCCACTTTTCCACTTTAGGGATTTTGAAAGAATGCTGAAAGCTCTCATAGCCTGAAAACAGAAAAATCTATATATTCATCTATGTATCCATTCACTTCCACATCCAATTGAATGCAATAAAATAGAAAATGTGTGTAAAAAAGTCAGTGACTTCATAGTAAAAATGCTTTACTAATGGAATATAATAAAACATGTTTTAGACAACAGATTAATCAATACATTTGTGTTTGATGCTTCCATGTCGCACCTTATGTAACTTTTGTTTGATTGACATCTCTTTAACCTACTGCTAAACCTTTTGATTTTTTTTTTACTTTTTTCCAGTGGAATTGTTATGCAAGAGATCTCGATCCCCCGCTATAAAGAGCTGTGCAAGCACTTTACATTTATGAAGCTGTTGCCTTTTTGGGACATCACTGAAAGTGCTGAAAGATCAAAATCCTTTTAAAAACACTGAAGTCTCCTCCTCAGTCGAACTGCACATCCACCAGGCTGTTAGTGTTTGTTGCAAAAAAGTAACAGCTACCAAAAAAAAAAATCCAATGCAGGTTCCAGCATTAGGTGAAGTATTTCATTTTTTGTAGCTTGCATTTACAGAAATTTATTGAAAGACCATTGGATAGAAACATAGATATTAACATTCTAATCATTTTAGATTTGATACAAATGCGTTCCATGAAAAGGTTCAGCAGCAGCACTTACTGTGTGCCTCATCCACACTCAGCACAACACAGAGAGACATCTAACACTTCACACATAGCCAAGAGACTGCTGCTTCAGCACCGCTGCTTCAGAGTTACCTAACATAATACCAACCAGGACATTTTCAAAGCTACTATTAGCTGCTCACACTTAGAGCTATTTATAACATCAGCAGAGCTAAGGATGCACCACAAATACATCCAGTACTACGTCTCACTTTTAGAATCCTTACTGCAGCTGCAATGTTTATGTGATTCCTGTCCCCATTTCCTTTGCTTTTGTTGAACATAAAGG
This sequence comes from Ladigesia roloffi, assembly GCA_037577295.1. Classification (NCBI taxonomy): domain Eukaryota; kingdom Metazoa; phylum Chordata; class Actinopteri; order Characiformes; family Alestidae; genus Ladigesia; species Ladigesia roloffi. Next base: position 10,272,407 of record JBBKCR010000141.1, on the reverse strand, counting down.
TACACATATAACATGTCTCAGACTCCTGTTTAAAGGGGATTTGTTAGGAGACAGTGCTAGAGCCAGGAGAGATAAACAGACCAAAGGAACCTTGTCATCACGCTGATCGAGAGCAGAGCAAAGATAGTAAGAGACTCATTAAAGAACATGCTGTTATCACAGTTGTGCTAATGCATTCCACTTGTAAACATGTGGGATCTGCCTTAAAAAAAACAGGTAGTGAACATAACTGGAACTAAAAAAAAAACAAAACAATAATAATAAATAAATACTTTTCAAAAGCACAGTCCCTGTTGGGACTTGTGACAGCACTTCTGTTTCATGCCACCAGGGGGAAGACCAGTAAGGACATGCCCAAAACCTTTATATGCTTTTTGAGAAAAAAGACCAGAGCACAGCATGGTTTTCTTTATTCTTTTTCATTTAAGTTCTATTTTATTATTATTATTTGTATTTTATTATATTATCAGTAGAACTACGTCTTGTTATGCCTGCAATTTGTCAGCATCAACACAACTACACTCAGATCAAGAATACCATGTGTAAAGATTACATTAATGCTCAGAAATCACAGTCATCATTGTCAAAAACTATTTTTATTAGTTCTGTTTTGCTTACTGAAGCAGGCTGACAAATTTGGATGAAGTTTTGAGAAATGCTACATTTGTGTATGGAAGAATCACAGCAATATTTTATTGTGTTACAAATATTGTGACGGTATTTTATCATAGCCTCTGTGGCAGTTCCCACTCTATATCAAAGTCACCCTCAAACAATTATTAATTCCATTCTACAATTAGCCATAGGCTTAATATTTTCATTACTGCAGGGCAAAATAAACACAGCATGCCGCACCAGTTTATTTACAAAGGGTAGCGTCTTTGTATCATAAATTGCTGAAAAATTGTAGACCTATTCCATGCCTTTATGAGTTACACAAACTGTAAAGGTGTGGCAATTTAGAATTAGAATTATTTTTCACCACCAGATTTTAGATTTGTACATTTGAGCAGGATTTATCAGGAGGAACAGCAGTAGTGCCATCCTCCCCATTCACTTGCAGTACTCACTCAGCAAGTTTGAGGAACTACCAGTTGTAGTGTTGTCCTTACAGAGTACACTTATATTTACAAACAATCTTTAATATATATTTGATGTCATATGTTGTGGCTATATTTTCTATATAAATGGTCAATGTGGTGTTAGCAAAAGTGACAGAGGCCCTTGTAGATCTACCTTTCATACACCATTGGTTAAACAATCAAGAAAACATATAGCCATTACTAGTTGTGTGGCTCATGGTTGTAGTAACAAAACTAGCAAAAAACTAAATAATGTAAGTGTTTAGCTGAAATTAACCATGTATACATATTATGCAACCGTAATGTCTACAATTTGACTGCAGGATGCTTCTTATAGGTTTGACGATTACCATATATTAGGCTTGAAAAAAGTGACAAAATTCTGTAAACTGAATACAAATTGTGAGAACAAAAAATGAATACTCGAGTAGGTTGATTATTTTGGCCAGCTCTCCTGTACCCTAACACGTGTTTTTCTTAACATCAAAAAGGTTAGATAATGTGTACTATGAATGTAAAATGTAACTAATTATGTTGGTAAATATGTAATTATGCAATAACAGAAATCACAGGTTAAGGAGTTTAATGTAACCTATTTTGATCTTAGGACAGTTTGCGTGGTAAAGCACAGGTGTTAGCCGCCTCTGCCTAAGCCTGCCAGTGCAGAAAGGAAAAAGGATGCAGGGTCAAGGAGGCCTGTCAGTTTCACTCCTGCAGGGCCCCTGGGGCTTTCACACACACATCCCTTTTAGCTGCCCTCCAACATCTTGTTTTGTGCTGGGTTGCGGATGCTTTAGTTGTGTGTGTGTGTGTGTGAGAGAGTTTGTATGTGTGCGAGAGAGACAGTGGGGGCTATGGAGAAAGCTGCTTTGTTATGCATACCCTGAGACACACAGCTCATTTTTCTCCCTGGCTCCCACGTGCTGGATCGAGGCACTTTGTTTTTTTTTTTCTTCTCCTGAAAAAGTCTCGGAATGTGAGAGACTCAACTAGAGCAGCTGCTGATGGCGTCCATGCCTGCCAGGCAGCTCTCGGCTTATTCTCTCTCTCAATCAGTTTTCTCAAACTCACACTTTTAAGCTCATTCCCTTCAAACCTCACCCCCTTCCCCCGAACTGGCTCGTCTTTCTCTCTCAAACTCTGAACTCAAAGGTGGAAGAAGTGAGCTGGTTTCAGTTGCCACAGGGTAAGAACCGTCAGCATGAAAGTCTTAGAATCATGCAATTAGGGCATCATCACAGTAGCAGGAAACTGACACATTGTCTACATTAGTTGATAAAGTTTCTCATTTGAACTATGGAAAGGCTTGTGAATTCATGAAAATATTAAATAGTAATTAGGGATGCACCAAAAATGTGGCCACCGAAATTTTCGGGCCGGAAATGGCAACAAATGCACTTTCGGTTTCGGCCAATTTTTTTTTCCCGGACCGAAACTGTGAGGACGCAATCATTACGCAGATGACGCAACCACGATCTCCACGCGCCAGACTGGATTAGTGTCAGGATGTCTTCTGTGTATATATTTCTATATTTATAGAAATATCTATATATCTAGAAAGCAGTTTGTCTCAACGTCGGGATTAATTTATCATATAAATAAAGCCTTTTCTTTCCGAGCGCAGCTGGTGGGCTAGTAGTTAGGGCGCTCACCCTGTGAACAAGAAATCGCGGGTTCGAATCCCACTGTGGTGAATGGGTTTAAATGCAGAGGTAGAATTTCATTCTGTCCAAACCGTGTGCTCTGATAAATAACAGAATGTTATTTTTTGTCTGTGTTTTTTTCCAGTGATTACAGTTCATATATTTTAGTCTTTGTTTTGATACAATATTTTGTTATAAGCCTTCAGAGAACATTGTTTCACCTGTTTTAATACACTTGTTCTGAATGCCATTGTTTCAAGCATTTCAGTCAGATTATAAAAATTGAATCCACTAGTTCTATAAGAGAAGAGATTTAACCCTCATAAGATCTTTGTTTTTTGGTTACACAGGGGGTTCTCCTGGGTCTGGTGGACCCGTTGGTTTTGGGACTTTTAATTCAACATATTCCAACTATTTTTTGTTAAAATTCTCAGCAGATGTTTACTTCATCTCATTTGCAAGTAATATAAACAAAAATATATAGAAATTCGTTCCCTTTACCATTGTTAAATAAAATTTATGCATAGAAGTGTCACTCACTTTCGTTTGTTTTGTTTTATTCAATTGAAGTATAGCAAAATAAGGAAATGCATCATAAAACAGGCATAACTGTAAAATAATTAACAAATGTACAAATGAAGCAAGTTTTTCATAACGATACTGTGTTATTTTTATTCTCTCTCTCTCTCTCTTGCTCTCTCTCTCTCTCTCTCTCTCTCTTGCTCTCTCTCACACACACACACACACACACACACACAGGCCCACAGAGGAGGATGGGAAAATGTGGCCCGAAGACCTTATAAGGGTTAAATGTATAATATTTCAGCTTTCTTGCTTTTAGGCTATTCATGAGTGGGGCCAAGGAAA
>JBBKCR010000141.1:10253932-10268715 GCA_037577295.1 Ladigesia roloffi | reverse complement strand
TATATATGCACATATTTTTTCATCCTTTAATTTCACTATTGCAAGGCTTTGATCTATAATTACAATTACACTATATCAAATAATGTGTTTTAATTTTCTTATGAGATTTCGAATTAGCAGCTTTAAAGTCAATCCCGCCTCTTGAATTTAAGCACAGTTTCAGACCAAACATTTTTAAAAATGTCACAGTTTGTGCCAGGGAAGTGAGGCAAGGCACAATGCAGGTTACAAAATGTTAAGATTTAATAAAACAAAAGCACAGACATGTACAAGTGAATAGCCGAAAACAAAAGGAAGGCTTGTGGGCCTTAGAACTCAAAAAACACCTAAGTATACAGAGACATGAGGATCAGGTTTTAATCTATAACTAAAGACAGCTGAACAGTGAACAAAAACACAACACATAACCAATGTCAAACCAAAAGTGCCAAACAAAACAAAGTCTGAGCAAGACCTAACAAAAAATAGGAACAGGATAAAAACAGAGCACAACTCTGTGCCGAAATATACTGGATATTCACTACACTTATATTACAACAGTAGTTCTTTAAGCATGCTTTTATTGATATTTATCAAACTTCATATTCATTTCAATTCAATTCAAATTTATTTGTATAGCGCTTTTAATAATAGTCATTGTATCAAAGCAGCTTCACAAAATGAAGGAAAATTTAGAATGATGATTTGCAATTTTGAAATTTTGAATACTATCATGTGATTTATTCCATAATTTCATCCATACTTTAGGTCTCTTTGAATAACATATGATGAAAGATACAGTACAATCAGAACATATTGCGTACATAAGTTGATTTGATAATTTGTCATTTATTTTATTTTTGTTATTCTATTTTCTCAGGGGTCATTCTGTGTTACATTTCTCTGCATGATTTCTTTTACAGTAGAGCTGTGGACAAATAATAAGTGTCTGAACCTTGCTCTCAAGCTGTTGTTACTTTTTCACTTGAGTCGAGGTCTCAACACTTTTAGGTGACCATGAATTTAGGCTACTCCACCCGCCTTGGTGTATGAGTGTGTTTGTAAATGTGAAGATTAGGGTCAAGCTTAGTGAAGTAATGGGATCTTCTACTCCGGAACATTCATGCCTAAATGGTAAAAGGGCACACGAGGGAGATAAATCGTTTTTGAAGTTCATATGCCCTTACGTCACTTTCATGCAGAATCCACCCATGTTAGGGGAATAACACAACGCACAAGGAGCTTTGAGAAACCAGCAGACTAAGGCTGTGAAGAGGAAACATTCAGGTCTAAAGAATGGATGCCAGTCTGCAGATGAGCTAACCTTGTTGTGGAAAGGAAGGATAGTGGATTTGTCCTCCTGGCTCATTCAGCAGGATTAGAGAAACAAGCCGAAATGATGTGTGAGGACACAACACCGCTGGGTGATGTAACACTGGAAATGGGATAAGTGTTCCAGCTCTTTTTGCTGTCAAGCTGAGGCCTAAGCTGTGCTGCTGGCCAGGCGGCCCTCCCCGAGCTGAGCAACTTGATCAGCAGCTTGTCCAGCAGCTGTGGAAAGGTTATGCTTGGCCACCATATTGGCAACAATGAAACATGGCCTGGATGATGCAGAGATGCCTGTACAAACACACATACACACACACACACACACACACACACAGACAGACAGCACACACACACACACACACAAACAGACAGCACACACAGAACAACCCAGATCACAGCTTGGACCACAGGACAGCCAGGTGTACACACTGATATGTAGCCACTAGAGACCTTTCAGGGAACAGGCCATTTTTTTCTGCAGGGAATGAGAAGCCTTGTTGAGTCTTACTGAGTAATATTGTAATTTTCTTTGGTCCACCTTGTTGGCTACATCTTGGAAAACATCTTTTTTTATTATTATTATTTCTCATTCAGAAAATTATGATTGAAAGGGAAGATTTCAAATGGGCATATTTTCTGATTACGGTGATAAGAATTTCATGAGAATTTCTTTTTTGTTGGTATTTCTTATTCTCGTTTTTGTAGTTCTACTTCGCAAAAACCATTCTACATATTTGTATCACGATTTTGTCATCATGATTTTTCTCATTTTCTCTATTAATGGAAATACTATTTCTACTACTAACAATAATAATTACTACTATTGTTATTATTATCTTTTTAATCACGAATGACACACAATTTAAAGAAACCTGAAGAGATCAACATGAGCAGAACAGAGAAAAAAAAAGAAATCTGAAAAACAGATCCCTGTAAAAGACTAATCACCCCTTTTTAAATTTCACTTCCAGTCAAAACAGCCATGAAGAATAAAGTTTTGTAATTTCAGCAACAGAAAAAAACAGGAAACACATTTAAGCCTTCAACAAGTATAACATCAAATCTCTGAGTATTCATAATTCATCCAGTCTTCATATAAGGAAGTCATTACTAAATAAAAGGACCCAGACATAAATGTCCACACTAGAACACTGAAACCACTGGTTTTGAGGTTTAATGGTCTGATCAGGGACAGACTTAAAACCTCATTAAATATTTAGTTTAAAAATAAGTTTAAAAATACATTAAAATAAGGCCTACAAATTTGATGAAGGGAGATTTATCTACCCACTGCAGAAAGTTGGGTGCAACATAAGCCATGGGACAAAGAAAGGGGGCAGTGAGGACACCTGTGTCAACAAATATGTTATTTTAAGTCTGTCAGTGTGGATCAGTCAGCTATACTATGGGCAAATTCGCCATCTATAGGAGAGGGAGCGAGAAAGAGAGAGATAAAGAGAAAGAGAGAAAGAAAAAGAGACAGAGAAAGAAAGAGAGAGAGAGAGATAGAGAGAGAGACGAAGCCTCAGACCATGCAGAGCTGTTATGTAATTTCAAAGACATTTGTCTTCAGGGAGATATTGATATTGTGAGCCAGTGTTGGTAGTCGATATTTTTGATGCGCATATCCATTGATGAAATAATCTGTACTCAGACTACAAGCTAAACAATAACTAGGGCTGCTTCTCAGAGGACACAATGGCCCCAATAAGTACATGGCAATTGTTGCCCACATTAATGTGAACTATGGTCCTGAACCAGGTGATGTTTTGCACAGTGGCAGACACTTTAATTCTCTTTGCTCAACAGCATTCAGTCTTTGATAATACTAAGTATCAAAGAAACGTCAAAAATATAATGACAAAAACTCAAAATTGTTTATTTTAGATTTTTTTTTTAAATTAAGACCCCACACTTCCTGCAAACTGATGATGTGTCACATCATAGTCACAAACAACACACACAAACATGTTGAGCGTAGGGTACATGCTCAGTGGTATTTTGGTGCCTGACTTGCAAAACTATGATCAAAGTGACGTTAATGTGCTAGATGGAGCAGGTTGTGCACTGACTTTTAGTCACTGAGAAAATTCAGGGTCTCTGGAGGGTACTGAAGGTGAACAGATTTTTTTTTCCCCTGATGGTCCAGACTGAGGGATTGTTAGGATAAACTTGCTGGCTTTACTTCTATAAGTTTCAAAATGAGGTGGATGTCCCTACTATTACTACTACTTCTAATAATAATAATATGAAGAAGAAGAAGAAGAAGAAGAAGAAAAAGAAAAAGAAGAAGACGAAGAAGAAGACAGCGTTGTGCTGGTGACTGTCCAGGGTGCACCTCGCCTTCGCCCGTAGCAGCTAGGCTCCGTGCAGGATAAAGGGGTAGACGATGGATGGATGGATGGATGGATGGATGGATGGATGGATAATAATAAAAATTATAATAAAAATAATAATAATAAGAAGAAGAAGAAGAAGAAAGGAATAATAGTAAACCTTCTATAACACAAATACCTGAAGGGCGGCCCACATTTCATCTCTTCCTTACAAAGATATAAACATATAACGCACATAACATGTTAATAATACTTATTGAATCATTTACAGTATATATGAATCTGAAGTTTAAGATTTATCATTAAATAATAAGCCTGAGGTGCAAGGCTTGTTATTATCTATGCTTTTATATTACTACAAATAATTAACTTTTAATATTTATATTCCATTTTACTCATATTGAAATTTTTCTCACACTTCTTGGGATTCTTTTGTATTCAGCAGCATGCTGGGTGTCTTATGATGTTAGTTTTTAATGCACAGCAGAGTTCAAAATTCAAATGACAGAATGATTCTCAAAGATGGGACAAAAGGCACAGATTTGGAACTGGTTGTGATAGAGCTGATTTTTGAAAATTCCTAGAGAGAAATACAGGACTTAACTGGCTACTAATGGCAGGATGTAAAGCTCCTTATGCTCAGAGGAACTGAAGGCTGGTTGGTAGGAAGAGAACCTAACAGGGGAAAAAAGCCTGGGGTCCATAGAACTGTCTCAGGCAGCTTTATGCAGCAGATATGCAGACATGACTGTGTAACAGCTGAGTTGGGCAAATTACATTTATTAAGTTTCATGTAAAGGAGTGAATATGTGATGGATTTTATTTACTAGCTCTTTTTGGTGTTTTTTATCATGTTATACTGGAGACCGAATAGATTCCTTTGGGTTTGTCAATATTGTAGACCAATATGTCTTCAGAATTAAACAAATTAAGTGTAAAATACATCATAACATAAATTACCCTGACGCATATTCACATTTTTCAACCTAGCAAAATAAGGTAAAAATTGTAGTGAATGTGGAAAAAATATCCTATGTGCCTGTTTCAATATAGCAAAGACTAAGCAGGATCTCCATGCTTGCTTATTCAGCTGGAAGCCCCTGAAAGCAGCACCATTATTATGCAGAAGAACCTGTGAGTGTTAAATGACAGGCAGAGAGGTTGGGAGAGTGTTTGTTGTAGCGGAGGAGGCTCAAAGTGGTGCAGTGGAGTCCAGCAGCACCCTGGCTGCTGTGCTGATGAGAAGAGACAGGAGCAGAGACTTGGGAACATCTGTTTATAGAGCCTACTCCTTCTCACCCTCCTTACCCTTCTGCCTCAGCAACCCTTAGCCCAGGCAGTTCAGCCCCTTTTACCAGCCCCCACACACTCCACACACACTCGACAGGGAGCCTGCATCACCACCTCTGACTAAAAACCCTTTAAAAATGGATGAGCTCTCAGAGCTCAGAGGGTCAACATCAGCCGAACTGCTGCAGGAAGAACTGAGCATCACACCTGTGCAGCACAGCAGCATACTTATATGCCTTTACCTCTGTTAAGACAACTCTTCGTTGAAAAGTGGCTGTTTACACTTTTGCTTATATATACACTACAGTCCATAGGTTTGTGCTCTTAATGGATCATTAAAAAAAAGTTATTTCACTTAATTGTTCAATATCACACATTTCCTAGTGGCTTCTGTATCACTGGACAAAATTTCACTCTGCATTCTAAAAAACTGAACCAAAATGTTGTTAAAGGAAAGGAAAACATTTGAATCTTTCTCCCATTGAGCTACATGGGAAGTCCCAAATGAGCATCCAACAAATGAGACAGAACTGCTAACATGCTTGAAACGGTGGTGGGAGGGTTTGGGCACAAGTTATTTCCAACTATTGTTGGAATTTATAGCGTTAATATGTGCTGCTATGATAAGGACAAGGGGTTGTCCCTTCTGCAGGAAGGGAAGGGGAGGACGCTCTCAGAGTGATGTTCGCGGTTTTAATAAAGTAAAGCGCACGAAACAAGACACACACACAACAGACAAGGCTTGCACTCCTCAAAAGAAACAAAAGGACCAAAAACAGGACTCAGAGTCGACCCAGCTCGGCTTTGGCGAAAGCGCTCTGCTGCGAACGACGAGGTGCACGGCTCAGCACCTATTCTACCTCAAAACGGGGGAAGGAGCACAAGCCTGTAACGAGAGAGAACCAGAAACATGAGAACAACGAGACACAAAGATAGTTTGACCAAAACTGACTCGTCGGGGAAGGGATCGGATGGGGCTTATATCTACCAGGGGAACAACGTACAGGTGGAGATCCAGGGAAACGAGGGACAGGTGAACCTAATCAGAGGGGCGTGATACAAACCAGGGAAGCACACTAGGAAGGGGTTAAGGGAAACACAGGAGGGTGGACTAAAGTAAAGGGACGTCAGTATTCATGGGACAAGGAGCAGGACCGACCGACCGGGATGAGGTGGTCGTCACAGACAGCCATATTTGTTTTAAGTATTTCTGATTCGGCATATATGCCAAATCAGGTCCAGCCAGCCAAAAATTAGATTCTACAATGCCCAAGGTGTCCAGTTTCTTAAGTCTTCTCCTGTGAGATGGAGCTGGATTTGTTGTTCCAGCACATCATACATATGCTTGAGAGCAAAACAACACCATGAATCAAGTATTTCTGAACTGTGTGTGCTGTGTGGCAGAGAATATTATCCTTCTGAAAGAGGCTACTGCCATTGGAAATAACCATTGCCATGAAGGGGTGTACCTTGCTTGCGTAGGTCTGTAGCTATATGCAGGCCCATACTCAGAAGGGTGGGGTGCACTCTGTGTTATGAAACGTCCCAGCCATAACTAGCATCAAAAACATCAGTGACTTCTGCCACAGTAGCCCTTTTGTTGGTTTGGACCAATAATAGCTCTCACTGCCTTTGCGAATGAATGGGGCACTTGACAGATTAAAAATTGGAACCATGGTTTTTTCATGGTGCTTTTCTAGGGATATTAAATATGACAGTGAGGATATAATTTTGGACCACTTCTAGATGATATATATTCTTTTAAAAACATTTTAAAGGTAGAACTAAAAATGGTATTAAGTTGTTAAGATGTAGGAGTGAACCACGTCTCCTCTTCCAGCTTCACCAGCTCTCTAGGTACTATTCTTGAATTTGCCTTTTGAATACAATCTAATAGAATGGTATCACATGGGAAGCAGTGAAAAACAGTGAAAAGGGTGAGACAGGTGTTGACTGATGCCACCTCTTATTCAGCAGAAAGAGGGAGCACAAGAGAGTGGGGAGAGTTCCCAAGACCAAAAACTTTTAAAGAAAAATGGAGATTTAGAGGACAAGCAGGCATGACGGTGTCATCTCCTCTCTCCATTACGAAACCGCAAAAGCAAAAATAACAACTCAGCTATTCATGTGTAACTAAAAGGACGCATGGGTGAATGAATAAAGCATTAGTCTGCCCATGTTTGTGAAGTTTGCAGCATGAGATATAATCAGGAGACTTGGGGGAATAGAGCTATTATTACAAAAGGGGGAAGACTGATTCTTTCCCATAGGGGAAATCCATGGTCTTCTTCTATAAACAACAACAAAGCAGTGAAGCTATTTTAAGTGAAATATAGCTCAGAGCTGTGTTTCAACTGAAAGGTCTGCATTTATAGTAACAGACAGCATAAGAGACCTCATAAAAATGCAATCACTACCTTGCCAGAGAACACGGTGATCTATTATTCATTTAAATCCAGACAAACAAATTTCTAATGTGAAGGCTAGTCAAAGCCATTGCGAGTTGAAATACTTGGAGTATATTGTCCTAACATGAGTCAGCAGATATTTGTTCTTGTAGAGAATGAAATCAGAAAGTTCTACAGTGCCAGTTCAGAAACAGCATTCATCATTAAAACAAGGAATCCAGAGCCAAAGCAGAACTGCAAGAAAAAATTGAAAATGAAATAAAACAAAGAAATAGAGGCATCAGCAAAGTGCGGATTTGTGATCATCTAACTGTGCAAACCTGCATTTTTGTGTCGTTTTAACATCAAAGTATCAATGTTCAATCTTGGAAAGAAAATGTACATATGTTTCCCATTAACTGTTTGCTATTTCAGCTTTGTAATTCATTGCGATAGTAAAGAAGCTAAGATCCAATGTTTGAACACATATGCTATAAGGGAAACATGAATCACAAAGCTAGTGTTGTTATATTCTGTTATGAGGAGCTTGGGATAGTGTTTAAGACTCCTGGAAGATTCCATGAATGCGTCTTGATAATAACTTTGAGCTCATGGTGAATTTGAGCTACAGTTTGTAGCACTGCAGGCCTAGAACCAGTATTTGTGATATTCCGAGGTTGAAGAAGCTGATATAGACTTATACCAGAAGTTAAGAGCATCAACTTGTCAAACGTTTGTGTTTCTTCAAAAAAACAAGAGATCCTAGATGTTTCTGCCACTACTGTTATCAAAAGGGCAGATCGACACTGAAATAAACAAGAACTTCAGTACGAGATATAGATCAAATTAATGCAAATTAGAACTGACTGACTTGTTTTTGTATGCTGAGTATATGAAAAATTTCACATATATTAAGATGCTTTACTGTTAAAAAAAGGAGAAATCAGATGCTCCAGCAGAAGTTTTGGCTCAAAATATGTAAAGCTCGATGAATCCAGATGGCTCACCTCAGAGGCCGGCCGCGCTGGAGACCCATAAATCTAACTGTGTTTCTAAAGGGAGTGTTGAGGGTGAGATAGCGTGATCTGGAACCGCCTGGGGAGAGTTCCACGATTTATATGAGATACGGGGAACGAAACAAGTGAATGGAATGTTTTCGTGAATTTCTGTTATATTTATTAAAATGGTAGCTTCGTGTCAGGACTTTCGCTAGCAAAACGAGCCGTCTCAAAAACACACTGTCGAAGGTATGTCCCAAATCCAGATGACAGAACTTGATGTTTACTTAGCATTTGACTTCTCTGTGGACTATAGTATAACACAAAAAAAGCCCTGGAGAAGACGCAGGGACCCCCTTCTAGACTAGAGAGGATTAGGTTTTGCCTGAAAGCTCTTTTGCATGTAAAGCCGACCAATGCATATGGCTGGGGTGGGACTCCATGAGAGTTTAAGGGGCCAAATTCCTCAGACATGAGCTGGGGCACATTGAACTTTGTCACTAGGGAATTGTTTCACCCCTATTTGACTGGAACTGTGTTTGGAATGACTTCAAATTGAAAATGCTGTTTCCTTTATTTTCCTCTTGTTCTAACTAACTAAATTTTACTCCATGCTGCCTAAGTAATCACCAGAGCCATTTCAGTATATTTTTATTTTTATTACAGATTTCTTGTTTGTTTAATTTATTTGATAACTTTATTCCACAGTCTTAGGGCACATTACTCACGTCGTATAACGATGTATGTGCTAAATACAGAATCTTAAATTCTGAATACTTAAATGCGTAAAAACAGGCTCATAGAAGTAAATTAATTTGATGAAGTCTAACTTTCCATATGAAGGTCTTACCTCAGAGTTGTGGTGTTTGGCTTTCCACTGAATTCACTTCCTCTCTCCAGCTGGAAACAGAGATGAAGCTCAATTGTGTGAAACATACAGTGAAAAAAACTTGCTCCAAAGCGTATATTTAACTATCATCACATAGAAGATTTTACATGTTATGCACAATTGCACACAAAGCAATCTTCCGCACTGTGCATGAGTACAGGAGCATGCATGTGGTGATGAATAATGGTTCCGTGATACTGAGGGTAAGCATGGCTGGAAAACCTCAGACTATGGCCTTGAGATTCAAGAAACGAATTAAAGTCTTGCAGAATTCAGTTTATTTATTTATTTATTTATTTATTTATTTATTCATTTATTTATTTTGCAGGTAAATTGTTCAGAAGATTGGAGATGCGAAGTGGGAGCTGTATAGCTCCACCACCGCAAAGGATGAACAGCAGGACATGTCTTTACCTCTACCTTGTCTCTGTGTAGAGTTGGTCTACGTCACCATGGCCCATGTTAACACACGTTTCCTCTCGGGGCCACCAACTGCAATACTACATTCATATTCATAAGAAGGAACAAGGAACAACAGCAGGAACCATTCCAAAACCCAGCTGTTCTTCCTTTCCCTCAGCAGTCTGCCTGTGTTCAAATCTTCTAATGAAAACTAAAAGGCTTTTAACAGAAACAAACACAAACTGGCTTCAATCACTGCATAGTCCAAAGGCAATTTTCGTTTGTAGTGTTGATTTGAGTGGGGTTGATACGTGCTATATGGAAATATTGAGCTGTGTCATTCCTCTATCCTGCTTCGGACTGGCTCAGAGCAGCCCCATCTAGCACTTTGTGGTTTTCACATTCAGCCACTTCTAGAGTCCAACAGTGTAAAGGTCTATCCCAGAGTTAAAGGCTAGACTTTAAAGGTCCCTCAGTGAAGACTTTTTAATGCTACCTACCATTTAAGGTTTCTAAGCCTATACTCCACGACTTCCTTTGCACAAATACAAAGGAGCCTGCAAGTCTGAAACAAGATTGGATGAATGGGATTTTAATCAGGAAGTTCTGGAGACCGAGCTCCATGATCACTCACCCTAAACTCTCTGCTCTGAAAAACATTAAAACAATGTACTCAGGAAAATGTGATCCATCTGCACTTCAGCATGCACACTCAGGAGGAGGAGTGTGTAAAACTCGTGTCTCGCAGAGACCAGATGCATAAACAAACACAGTGATCACGCTCTACCTCTGGCATTAGGGCTTTGTCCCAATCTCCCTGCCAAAACTCCAGTTAAATTCCTCAGTGTAGTCATTTGTGGGGCCCAGGTTCACTCTCTTCAGCATTATGAGGGGAAAAAAGAGTTATTGTGTTGGTGACAGAGATAAAATTTCAGTTAAAACTGGACATGCGCTAAAACCTTCTGGTGTTCTACAAATGCCAGAACAACTACACTTTAGCCTTTAGAAGAAAGGACACATCTAAGGAGCAGTCTGCAAAGGTCAATGCAGAAATTATGCCAGGTTCAAAATATATGACCTTTGAATTACTGAACAATGAGGGATTCACTTATCCATTCTCGTTCAAAGCCTCTGATGTTTAAGGAGACATGACAGTTCAAGGTGAAGGCAAGAGGCTGTTGTCAGGGGTCAATAGTGTGTCTGATGGGGAAAAATAAAACAATGACACTGCAAGTACTGACAATGAGTGTATAAGGGTGATCCATATTAGCATGCTAAATCAATAAGCACTGTCCTTTGTGAGCAGGATCAGTGCTTCCAGAGTAAGTACTCGAACACTGAGCCAGTTACTCATGATAAATGTGTATTATTATACAAGATTAGCCTGGTGGAATAGATAATAGCATAAATAGTTGAAGTTTACTAAGTCAAAATGTACTCGGCATTACAACAGTCTCTGTTTATTTACAGGTGATGGAACATTCTGTGACTGTAGCGTTCTTCACTCTGCTGAAAGCTGTTAGTGGTAAATTTGCGGAATTAATATGATTTTAATGAGTTTCCTTTTATTAATAATGGACACTTAGGTTAGTGTCATCAATCTACCCGTTCCAAAATTCCAACACAGGGCAAGGGGAGCAGTGGAAACACAATACAAATGTTTAAATGATGGTGCCATTTACTGTAAATAAATCATTTGATTGTATTGTGCCATTAAGTCATTTTGCAACACCTAAGTAACTAAAAATACATTATTCTTAAGCTTAACTACTGACCAGCCTTCGCAATAAACCACATATTGTAACTGGAGCTCAGTCTCTTACATAACTTTGTCAGAATTTCTAATGAACTCTTTTTCTAACAGAATTGCAGTTATTCAGACACAGTGAAGTGTTTTCAAATATGAACTGCAGCAGCTTGTCTGTCGGGCTCCAGCCTGGACTGTGACTAGGCCACTCAAAAGCCTTGATTTTTTCTAGCCATTCAAATATGGACTTGCTCTTGAGCTTCACATCCTTCTCTGGTTGCATAACCCAACTGCATTTAAGCTTCAGATCACAGCCTGATGAAAAGACATTCTCCTTCCGGATTTCTCGGAAGACTTCATGACTTCATCACATCACTCAAGCTCTGAAGAGGCAAAACATCTCCACAATGTCACACTACTACCACCATATTGGCTGCTACTATGATATTCATATTGTGGAACGCTGTTAGGACTCCTGTCTTCTAAAAAGTCTCCAATTCAACACTTCACAGTTCATGTTATTCAAAAAGGCTTAGGAACATTGAAGGTGAGTGTTCACATTGCAACTCCTTCAGCAATACAATTCTTACCATTTTTCCAAATCTATGTTATTCATTCAGGTGGCCCTGTGTTATTATTTGTGACAAATATGCAGAAAGGGAGGAAATTTAGGGTAAATATATTTGAATCATCCCAAGGTAGGTGCCCACTGACCACTTATTATAGGTGTGTTGAAACCAGGTAACTTGTGTATTTCAGCTCTGGGTCCACTGTGCACATAATTGTGTATATTTTTAAATATATTTATATGTTGGTGGGAGATTGGAGCTGATCAAATTATTGGCAAAAGCTTCCCCACTGAGTACAAATCTGGATATAATCCTTTTACTCAAGTCCTTCTAAGAAAGTGAGAAGCTCAGAGGTAAAGTAGGCAGATGCTACAGAAAGACAACATGAGTCAGAGGCACTTCACCATTAAAGTTCTCCACAATGATCCGGCATCAGCTGTACCTCAGGAAACCCTTGAAGCTGAGGCTGATTCAGCTGTGCGATGGACTGCTAGCACATGACACGTGTGTGTATGTGTGTGATAGTGAATTTGTGTGTGAGTGTGCATTGTTAACTGGGTTAAACCCTTATGGTACATCCTCTCAGCGATAAACGGCCTGTGTGATAAGCTTTAATCCAGGATTTTTAGAGGGATCATCTAACTCAATTAAACTTCACTCCATTTGTGGGAGAAACTCAGTGAAGGCTTTAGTCATTGCATGTTATGGTCTTGGCATCTGCTTGCTGCTCTGTGAATATTACCGAGTGGGTAATAAAGCTGAGGGCTAACTTCACCATTTCAGAGCCTGTAAAATGCATTATGGGCTAAGATTTATTTCTGACCAAGCTTACGCCACTGTGTAAGTGCATGTGACTATGAGAACGTCTCCGTGTGACCGCTGAAGAGAGAGAGTGGGAGTGAAAGAGAGAGAGAGAGAGAGAGAGAGAGAGAGAGAGAGAGAGAGAGAGAGTTGATGGAATAGAATGAACAAAATGGAGCATCATATACTTACTGCAGCTGTCATCACACTTGTCATCCAAAATCAATCAAACAGTTGCTCTTCCATTTCCAGTTATCCTCAAAGAGACATTCACTTACTGCCCACATCAGTGACATAACACACTCCACTGCAAGCTGTTCATAAACACATGCTCAGTGTAGATGAGCAAAGAGTTACACAAATATATACATATGCTGCTGCTTAACATTTCCTCGCTACCTTATTCCCAAGTTTGTGTTATTACTGGCCCCTAGTGGAGAAAACATGTAGGTGCAAAACATCCACAAAAGGCACAGTAAATTAGAATGCATGCGAACACTACCCTGTCTCTGAATGTTTCACACTCATGCTTATTCAAGCTGTGTGTGTTTCTCTCATTTCACCAAGATAGTGTTAGTCTGGTCCAGCTATTTGAGGCTTCCACAGATTGTAAGTAAAAGATGATTTTTACGTTTCCTGCATGTGCCACAAGTTTGAACACATTTTCAACCCCTGAGCAATACAAGTACTTGTACAAAAAATGTGTCTATCAGCCATGATGCACAAAGGCCATTGATGAATGGTGCAACTCTGATGATACTGTGGGAGGAACAAGGTGATTCCATTAGTGTAATCAGAGTGTTAGTCATTCCAATGCCTGAACACATATTTTTATTCAGTTCCATGTTGAAATTGGCTGTTTATTGTGATTTCAGTGCAGCCCAGTTATGGGGAAGGGCATGCCAGAGTTTTTCTGCTCATGCCAGATTGTCAATCGAGGTTTCAAACAGAGACTTTGGCACTAGTCCATAGTACTCTTGTTTGGGGAGAGTAGCAATAGGTGGAAAGGTCCATCTGTTGTCTTTGCTGCATGCTTTAGACACTGTTGAGGGATGAGTTACTGCCTACAAGCATGTTTGCACTTTGTAGTTCCCAGATCATTATGGTTTAATACTGAGAACCATTAATTCTCTTGGTTCATAGGAAAAGAATAGCCTGAAGTTGATAATGTGCTTCTTGATGTCAGACTTCCTTGTAGTGGTCATATAGTAACTGTATTATAGCATCCCTGTCCTAAAAGGTGTTCATCTTCAGAAGTATCTAAATCACAAAACGTAGCTGCTTACAACATCTGTTGAACATCTTGTGGAATATTAGCATTGTTGAATACTTTGACAGATTTATTGTTAATGGTAAGGTAATTCATTCTGAAGTATCATTGCGAATATAAAGGGAATTAATACACTATGAATAATCTATGATACAAATTTATTGGGATGCCTAAGCCTTACACCTGGCAATTTAATGATATTACAGTCAAATACATAACTTTAATATGGGGTTAGTTCCTACTTTGCAGCTGTAATAGCTTCCACTCTTTTTGGAAGTCTTTTCACAAGATTGTTGAGTGTTTCTGTGGGAATTTACACTTATTCATTCTATGGGGCATTTATGAGGTCCGGCACTGACGTTAGACGAGGAGGCCTGGCTCAAAATCTCTGTTTCATTTCTTCCCAAAGGTGTTAGATTGGGTTAATTTTAGCAGTCTATGTGGACCCGTCAATTTCTTCCATACCAAACTCATCCAACCACGTCTTTATGAAGTTTGCTTTGAGTCACAGTGATGCAGGAATAGAAAAGGTTCTTCCCAACACTGTGTCCACAAATGTGGAAGCATGGTCCTTGTCCCAGTCTTGGTATGTTGAAGCATTGAAATGGCCCTTCACTGGAAGAAAGGGTCCTAGCCTGGCAAACATGGTCCAATACTCACTATGAAACACAATATACTTAAAATATTCTTAACTCTACCTTAATTTATACACCAAACACCTTAATGTGAATTAAGTGCCCATTAATTTGTAAACTGTTCCCTTAATTTTACCTTAAAAGTGGATTT
>JBBKCR010000141.1:10237891-10253007 GCA_037577295.1 Ladigesia roloffi | reverse complement strand
CTTTCCTGGAAATTAAGGTAAAAATTAAGGTTATATTAAGGGGTAAAATTAAGGGGTTTGGTTTCGTAGTGACTTTGTGAATTACTTCTTGGGCCATCCCGAGAGCAATCAAACAATCTAGAGTTTGACAGTACTGTCAGAATAAAGAACAGTCAGGATAGTGTGCTTTAAATTGCAGTGGAATTTGGACATTAAAGACCCACAGTCAGGTAAGGATACACTGGAAACAATTAGGAAAGTATTTACCTATTCTGGTTCTTTCCCACTTTAGCGTATTTTCCAACGTGCCTTTGTTACATGCAGTTACAAGTAAATCTCAGTAGGTGGCAACATAAATACATAGACCTTCCAACAATTTATCCCAGCAACCATAGATTAAACTAGCAGATATGAATCTAAAAATTCATGTAAGGAAGAATTAAAATAGCTTACAAGAGGCAAGGGATCATTTTGATGTTATTAGATTTCATTAGCCAGTTTACAGGTGGAATATTTCTGCCATGTTTACTCACTGCCTTAGGAAATTTCACCTCATGCCACATTAAGTTTAGTCTTCACCTTATATTGTCTAATATATTTCTATACTAATTTATAAATTAATTCACATGTATATAAAGTAATAAGGACATAATCCTGCCAGACAAAGACATAGAATGTGACTTGGAGGTGTACTGGTTTTTCTGGTTAAAATGTGGGTGTTAAGTTGAATGATATGAAATTACACATGTATTTTGGTCTAAAAGGACAGGGCTGTCAGGACTGTCAAACTGGAGTGACGGCGTCTCGCATGCAAGCCGTGTCTGATTGGCTGCAATGGAAATTGTTATTGTTTCCTTATTGCCTATGGTAACAATGGACGGTTTGTTGTCAGTGGAAACACGTCGACACTGGAGGAGAAGAAGCTACACTATATAAGCTACACTATATATTTATTTACACTATATGCTTGTTTGCCAAGAACTTCTTATTTGTTTCTTCTGAAATCAAACAAATTAGAGACTTTCTTCCTATTGCTGCAGAAACAGCCATGGGTCCTCTTCTGGAAAATCTTTACACTAGATGGAGCTCCAACACTCCAGAGAGTCTACCTCCATTGTTGGGATGCTTTGTGTCCCTCAAGCATTGTTTGGCATCATGCATGTTAATCATTGACTACCCGTTCTAACGACAATGCTTTTCATTGTGTTAAAAATTACCTGTATTGATGCAATTCAATGTCTGCTTCAACAATGCGTGCATTTTAAGTGCATTAACTATTTGGGGTGTCTGGATACTTTTGGACATGAAGTGTGTTAATGCCTTTGGTGCGCTTGAGCTTGTGTGTCCTTCATTCTTGGTCCAAGATCAGTGTGTGTGAAGGTCGGATGGCCCAAAGCCACCCAACTCCTACAGAGCCCAGCAGTACCTGGGCATGAAGAGTACAAACCTAAAGAAACGGGAGTTTTTTGGGTAGGTTGCTTAGCAACGGGCATGTACTATATGAGTCCCTGCAGTTTCCTCCAGAGTGTGTTTTGCCTGTCTCAGCAAGGCAGCTTTGAATCCTCTTCCACAGCACAGTCAGACCCTTAAAAACCAAATTAGTCAGTGATACCTGAGGTGCAGTGGCCCTGGTGACATTTCCAGCACTTTGTGTAGGAGGAGAGCGCAAAGCTAGCTGGCTGAAGACTGAATGTACCACTGAGCTTTAAAATAGTTTTAAAATAATCAACTGCACCAGTGAAGTGTAATATAATTTTAAAAAGAAATAAATAATACATCTAGGAGGCACATTTAATGAATTTGGAGTTCAATTAATTTTGAGCTGCATTAGCCTCATAGGTATAAAATGTACGGAATCGAGGATACAGACGGGTCTCACTGAGCCAAGAAGCAGAGTGACAAAAGCTAGAATGAGAGACTTTTAGCATTTTGTAAAAGGAAAGGAGAAAGGAAAATACAGACAGACACATGCTGCATAAATCATGTCTACTGTGACTCTATATTGACCTCTTCTGAGCTGGCTTTACTGATTAGCTAAAATTTCGGTTTGATTTTGCCTAGGTTACTGCTTTGCTTACAAAGAGCTTCCTCTAACAAGACACTTGCAGTAACTGATAGGATTAAAATGTTTATTGGCAGTTGTGACAGTAACAGAGATATCTTTAGTGAGGCAGCTGAACTGAATATCATAATGCGACCATAATGCTGAACAATGAGGGACATGGCACAGGTACTCCAGCAACTCAATTACAATTCATGTCTAAAACTACCTGGCATGCTCACAATGAGTGAATACAGTGACTTTTGGGTGAACCCACTGTATAATAGCCATAGAAAAACATTGGCAAAAGAAACAGGAACAGGCCACACATGAGCCAAATGTTGCCACTCTCATTGTCGAGCATCAGTTTAAAAGGTATAAATCACCTGAGCAGAAGTGAAACTGTATTCTCTTAAGTGATTAAGTTCCATTCAGTACCCTTGAGCCGAGTCGTGGGAGTGTTTGTGATCCAGAACTAATCATCCAACGTCGGCACCTGATCTCATTAATGCTCTTGTGGCTTAATGCACTTCTTAACGTTCTGTCTGCTGCAGTGTCTTCCCAGAGGAGTAGAGATGTCGCTTCAGTAAAGGTAGGCAAACTTGTGTTTAACACCGGAAGGTGTCCATAACTATGTGGACCTACAGGGTGGGTTTCCTGGACAGGGATGAAGCCTAGTCCTATTCACGATTTGCATTTAAAAAAAGTAAAATTAGTCCATGACTAGGCTAAATCCATGGCTAGGAATGTCACTTTGTCAATTAGAAAGCTGGACTACTCCCTTCTCCCTTCCCTCCCACGGCAGATCTTAAAAGCTTTACACAGCCCTTCCTAATTAAAGCTAACTTCACCATGGTTTCAGTGACGTGGGTCACCTGGGAGTTCTTATAGGTAATGTCTCACTCTTCTTGGGTCCCACAAGGTAGTAGTGTGCTTTCACAATATGATGGTCTGATATGAGTTGAAGGGTCCAAAAACAAGCATCGATTCAAGTGAGGTGTGTTTGATAGCATCTGTAGGAGTCTGATCAATACCAGTATATGCAAGAATGACCTCATTAATTCAACAACTTCCCCAGCTAATTTGATACACGCTGGGAGCTGAAATCACATTTTGCGGTTACACACATTCAAGTTATTTCTACAGACATATTTGACGTTATTAAATACAGCTGTGTTCTGTCAGATCCATCCACTTCACTTATTGTTCTACGCCAGCTTCAAAAACACCTGAAGCAGGCAATTTGTATTCTTCAGCCACTGATTATTTGCTCATGCTGTATTGGGACCTCGGACAAAACAAGAATGTCGATTGGTCTGAGGGTCTTGAGGACCAACTGGAGTTTCTTTGCAATAAAGCACACATTGGCATGCTGAAAACAAAGGCATGCGGTGGAGTGAGAGAATACTCAGATGTATAGAGAGCAGAGATCTCTCCCTGCAGCAGATGGGGAGTAAACAGGAGAACTGATACAGACTGCCTGTGAAACACTCAGCAGACAGAACAATCTGTTCCACACTCATTTCCTTAAACATCCTATATTACATTCTCAGCTTCTGCTCTATTTACAACAGGCAGAGCCCCAAGCAACAGGTCTTTATATTGCGTGCTTTTTTTTACACAGTAAACACACAATTTGAAACAGTGATAAGGACAATTGATATGCACGCCATGCAGGTACCGTGCGGCATTTGGAGGCAGTTCAAAGGATCTGATGTGGTTTTTATCTGCCTAAGAAAAAACAGTACTGTTGCAGTGATATTATTCCTGAAAAAAGCTGATGCAACAGCTATACAAGAGCCAAAGTAAACTCTTTTGCCGGAGTCAACCTTGTTCATTGGCCTTGGGATTTAGTGAGGTGAAATGTAAACCAGCCCAAAGTACAAGTCTTCACAGCAGGACCAACCTATCAGTGCATTGAGAAACTTGGGGAAAACAATTAATTCACATTAGCCCGCTCCCTTCTATTAAAATGTCCTGCTAGAGGTAATTGTGTTATCAACAACAGAACACCAAGCAACACTCTGTACTCTCTCTGGAAATGCGTGGATATTCATATCCATATTTAGCCCGTGAAGTGGAGCCCAGGCTTGTCTGAACACACACGGTGTGACTGAGTGTGTTTCCCACACGGAGAGAGCAAGAGCGTGTAAGAACCATGCGAACTGGCAACAATTTCTCTCCATTTTTTTCATTACGGTGACAGACACTAAGTCTAAATGGCTTCACAAGCAGGTCCAGAGGCAGCCTACACAGTTCTGCCCACCACTGGAGAGGCACGCAAATATGTTCTCAAGTGACCCTGAAATGCAGTCTGTTTAATGCAAGAGCTTAGAAAGTGGCTTCTGATGGCAATTTATGCGCTTTGCACTTTATGAAAGCTTTGATGCAGCTGCGAGGTTTCACTACTAAGGGGCTGTGCAAGACAAGCACTGGAAAGCAGCATTTGATGTCAGAGATTTATATTTTTGTTACAGAACAAAAAGAATGCTTTTGCACATGCATGATCAATAAAAAAAATCGATTATAATAAAATAAATATTAAGACCAAGACTGTACAACAATCATAAACACTGACCCACTGTTTGACACCCACAAGGCGCAAAGTCGGTTAAACAGAATCAATGATTAAACCGGGTTTCCTCAGTCTTTGGAGAACTTCTCCTTCCAGGAGGCATATCATTCTGGTGCTTGCATTGTGTTGGTGTGAGAAACTCAATAGCTTTGGCACTAAAAGTCCACTGATGAAAAATAATGCTTCACTCCGCTTTAAGATGAGTTGGAACTGGCTCGTTGGCCTTTCACTTCAAATGATATGTGAGGTGGGCCAAATCGCTTGCTTCAGACCTGTAAAAAAAGCACAAATAATGGAATATGTCAATGGTCATTTGACCTTTACACACAGAAGCACAGTACAATGTAGCTCACAAAACCAAAACTGTAAAACGAGATGCTTTTCAGAAAGATCTGACTAATCACTGACACATTAGCACGGCATTTCATCTTACATCCCTTTTAACTAGAAAAGGTGCACCACTCCTTAATGTGTGTAGGAGTAAAATGAGACTGAATGGGCCTAATGACCCTTTCCCAAACCATTTACACCCAAGTGCAGGCCTCTGCTTTCTCCTGCATGTCACTTTCTTCTGCCTTGCCTTTGAATTAAGAGCACATTCAAGACCTATCTTTGCCACAGACCTGTTCTGACATGCTAGATGCAATCTCGCACCTCTTTCTCACTAGCGGGATGGACCTAAGGGACAGAGAGCTTGCAGCAACTGGAGTAAGGCACATGTGATGCCTAACAACTAGTGGCTCCAGGGTCCTAATGGCCCTCAGGGGCAGCAGTGAGTTCAGACAAACATGCAAATGACAGGCCCTCTCAGAGCATTGCTGTGCAGTTTATGTTGAGAAATTAGAGAAATTTATCAAATAAAACAGACAAGAGAGCAGGAATGGAGGAGAAGAGAGAGAAACATTGAAAAGGTACTGAAAGGGTTCTTTGGAGCACTTTTCTAAAATTTAAAGAACCTCAACATAATGAAAAGTTTCCATACCCAATAAAGTTTTTTTTCTTGGTCTGAGCTAGAGAAATAAGAATAAGGAATGATGAAAAGACATGGAGATAGAAAGGGAGACAGAGGAAGACAAGGCAGTCTGTGTGGGAGATGAGTAAGAGAGAGAGAAAGATATAAAAATGAGAGAGAGAAAGAGAGAGAGAGAGAGAGAGAGAGAGAGAGAGAGAGAGAGAGAGGAAACAGCAGATAGCTCAACTCAGCTGCATCCTCAACATGTGGCCTTAATGCGTTCTGCTCAGTTTTGCAGCACTCTGTACACTGAGATTTCAGCCGACAAACTAGAAAAGCTCTCTTGTCTTTAAAAAGACTGGGAGACAGGCCAGGCCCTGATAGATCCGATAAAGTTTTCATCCAGGAACAACATTTTCACAATAAATGCACACTTACCGGAACTCATAAATTCATCTGACCACAAAAGCCAAATTACAACAATACTCACTGTCACAGATTATGGCAATAGTACTTATTTCATAATACTTCCAACAACTGTTGGCAAAGTAAGGCCAATTAGTCACTGTTTCTGAAATTATTGGATAAAACTCATAAAACTAATACTGGGTGTAATTGTTTGTGTCAAGGATCATCTCGAAGGGTTAATGCCAGCTTACCTGTGCTCCTTTAATGTCATGGTGAACAGTCAAGCAGGAGTATCTGGAACTCCAATGAAGTCAGCAGGGAACTCTGCCTGTTTCTATGAACACAGACTCAGCCATTAGCTAACCACATCTGACACACAATGGGTCTGAACCACTGATGAGGAAAGGTCACAATTTACCGTTATGTTAAATTTCACCAGGGTTATACACCTCTTAACTGTGGGATGACTGTTTAGTGCCTTCACAGAATTTTTTAAAATCATGGCTCATTATTAAAAATGCATGTGTAGTGGTTGGAAAAGTACTAGTGGAGTACCCTTGAATATAGTCCAGTCTGATAGGGTCCTTTTGTGTAGAGCCTGTTTTTTTCCCCTGTAACCAGGACACCAATTCCATAACATTCTATTTCTATTTCAGAACAAGCACCTTTTCTGGTAAATGCTCATTGCTACTAAAGTGCATTCCAGTAGTTAATACTGTCACTCTCACATTTTTTGTGATGCATTAGCTATAAATCCATAAAAGCTCAAAATATTAGTCACTTTCAATGTTCACTGCTATTTAAATGCAGCGCATTTGTTAGTGTTGGTTATTGATGGTTCATTGGTGTGGTCAGTGTTGACATAAGTAACAGAATGTCAGGGGAAATGACATCACAGCATCTGACATTGAATGCACTTCAGCAGTATTGCTCAAAAGCAGCCGTGTCAAGAGCAAATGTTTGTATAAAACCTACAGGCTCCATCCCGCAGATCTTTCAATTGGAAACGAGAAATCTTCCGAGTGGCTGCACCCTGCTGTCCAAGCCTTTGGCTTTGTTTTTCACAAAGTCCTATCAGCACACACATTTCTCTGCTGAAGTAAATGTAATGGTTCCTGTTCTGCTGGTCTGACCTCCTCATTCCCAGGCACGCTCACTCACTGCAGCACACCAAGATCACCAAAGATTTCTCCAGTGTTCTTCCGAGGTAGATTAGGCATTATGTGGAACAAGACTTATGTTTTTCCATGATTAGTTTTTTCATGTTGGGGTGAACTGGTTTGCTCTATGACAGACCACATTTGAAAATGCCATAGGGCAAAAACATAGGGCTCTGTTTTATGGTCTGGAATATTGTTCCGAACAGAAATCTTTATCACCCAGCCTTTCATTTTCAGTTTGGCTAATACACAGGCTTTAGATGAATCAACTGTCTGAAATTTCAGTGCATATGTCCAATGACACCACATTTCCAGCTTTAATATTTTTTTATACTGAGCTCTCATCAGGTTTATTACACAGCTGCGTGTGCTTCCTTTTCTCCAGAATGCGGTTGAGCTCCTCAGTGAAAGAGTAGTACAGTGGAGACGTAGAGTCTCCATCACTTTGCCTTAGCAACACATAGCTATTTCCATTCATTTTGCGCAAGACGCTGGGCAGAGTGGCTGAGAGGCCGTTGGTGTATTCCGATTCCAAGTTTGCCGGAGGTGGAGGGAGTGGGGGTGCGGGAGGAAGGTCTTTATTGGAACAGATCTGCGCTTCTCCAGGAACAATCTGCAGCAAGCCGTCGTGTGCATCCACTTTACCGTTGCAATGGCTGGAGATGGTCCTCAGCTCCATGTGGCTGCTTCTCTTCCTCTCGGCTTTGGCTGCAGCCCGGAGAGAGTATTTCCCTCTTTTGCTCTGCACACAGAATCCAACGTACAGCAGAACTACAGTCAAGACCAGGCACAGCCCACCCAGGATGGTGATCAGAGAAAGGTACATGGCCTCCATGTTCCTTAAAGAAAGGAACTGTAGTTGAGGAGGCTGGGGAGCAGCAGCAGGGTGCAAAGTCAGATCCGGATAACTCCTGTTTGGCGTATGGTGAACAGTCTCCCAGTAGTGGGGTGGGTTTGTCACCTCTACGGGAGGCGCTGGCGGCAAATCTTGACGAACAGTCAGTGTGTAGATCACCACGGGGACATGGACCCCATTCTCCGAAGAGAAACATGTGTAGTCGCCACTCTGGTCCAGCCGAGCTTCAATCACAAGCAGGCCGTCAGTGCCAATGCGGTATCCAGAGTTGAGCCCATATCCCTGCAGCTCCTGTCCATGCAGTGTCCACTCTGGGGAAGCCAGATTGGAGCTGAGCTCGCACTGCAGCAGCACGTCATCCCCCGCCATCACCGAGCGAACACGGTGGATCATCAGGTCTGAAAAAGGGAACAGATCTCTGAGGAACAATAAAGAGACTGCAATCACGAGTACAATTTCATCTTGTTTAAAATGCTGCAATGCTCATTACAGTGCAAGGGTCTACAGGGTCTCAGAAATTAACATCACAAATTGCAAATATTTGCAACTCAGTTATATAATTTTGTGATAACATCTTCTGATTATATAGTTACTCGACCTTAGTGGTTGCCTACAGGCTCTCCATAAATAGACTAAAACTGTTCTTTTAAACATGTGTTTGCTCAGTGTTGCAGAAGCTCTCAAAAAAACATGTGCTAATGTGTGACAGGCAGCATATATACATTTGTCCTCCTGTAATAAAAGGGAGACATTTTTCAAAATGATGCTTGGGTCGGAGTAAATCCGCTGTGGGTTTATTGAAAACATTTTAGGGTAAAAGTATACCCTGAGCATTATGTAAATATGTGTGCAGGAAGTTTAAGCTCTGCCCTATTTAAAATGATGCACGCAGCATTGGAGCAATGATTCCAGTGACTGCTCCTCCTGTTATTCTGCTCTGATCATCTTTGGGATCCGAGGCCTGAAGAATATAAAGATGAATGCATGTGCATACCATCTGCTGCAGAGTTCTCACAGCCCTCATTCCCATTCAGGATGTCTTGAGTCAGATTCGATCTGTACATATAAAGATAACACAATTAGTTCTGGCTGAATCCACTGCAAATCCTTGGAGACAAAGCTGAATTTCAAATATCCAATTCACATTCAGTTTTATCCAAAACAGTAGAGAAGAAGAAATAATGCTGAAGGCATATATATATATATATATATATAAACATATACAAGGGAGTCGTAAGCATTTTTTATATGAAGGGGACACGTGGGGGCGGGGTTAATGTGTGGGGGCGGGGTTTGGGTGTGGGGGGATTGCTGCGTGTGTGCAAATCTCGTACCTTTTAGGGCGGTGGGGCTGTTAAGAAACTCCTGCAGAAATCATTTGCGCAAGAATCCACTCCACTTATTGATAGCAAAACACACAACTGGACATCAGCTCGGGTTTTCTTCCAACTCACCATTTGCAGGTGAAGAGAATGGTCAGTGCAAAGACAGGCTGCTGGGATTTCCAGTGGTGTGTGTTCTTCTAACGGTTAAGTGGAGTGGATTCTTTCAGCAAAAATTCAAGATTCAACAGCACTGGTTGAACTAATTATTTATGTTAAATGTGGGGGGGTCCAAACAAATAGTTATGAAATGTAAAGGGGACACGTCCCCCTCTGATTGAACGATGACGACGCCCATGTATATATACATTGAACATTCATAACTTTGTTGTGCATCAAAGACATGGACCATGGCCCAGTAAGGTGTACTGTGTTTGTGATTAAACACTCCTGTACCTGTCAGTATAGGAGGAAATCTCCACACATGCTTCGCCATCCCAAGCACAGAAAGGGTCCCGTGCCAACACACAGTCAAAACAGGAAGAATACCTGTGACATGTGGACAGGGGCAGCTGCACCACTGCGGTCGACGAGCCCACATACAAACTCATCTAGAAGGTCAAAATGGACGTGACAAGCACACAGTTCAATTCATGCAGTACCTGTCCTCTATATCTAAATGCACAAAAATGCTTTGTTGGTGAATTATTGACAAAATTAATCAAACAAAAAATGTGGCCTGGGCAGAAATTATGCCACAACATCACATTCATTTATTTCCTGTGACTGCTTAATCCTTACTAGGGTCGTGTGCACCAAGAGCCTGTCGCAGGGCCAAAGGGCACAATTCATCCTAGGCTGGGTGCCAATTATCCAAAACAATATCAAATATTTTAACATTTTTGTTTGTTGGTTACAATGTATTCAACTCAGAAAATAAATAAAAATTGTGCACTTAATGTGCTGAATAGAAACCATAAGCCATGTTTACATGACGCAAATTTTGAAATTTTGTCATTTATCTCAAATTTCAAAATGAATGAACCAAAAAAATGGCCCAAAATTGCTACGCATTAAAAACATCTTACATTAACTGACAGATAACAACATTTCCTCTTCGTTCTTAAATACCCCGACAGATGTAAAGAAACTGTGGTTTTAATGCACTTAAAAACCCTGGTGTACAGCTAAATATAATTTAGTTAAAATCAAATTCATCTTATATTTTGATTCATCTCAATAAATTCTCTATGTGCACTTTGTAAACTATTTAGTGAAACCAAGCTAATTACCAATAGCATAAGAGGCAGTGTTAGGATTACATTTGGGTTTTGGCTTGAAGTAAATTGTTAGGTTATTGTTAGTTAGATTTAATAGCCAAGAGATATTTTGTTGAATGTTGGTTAATATCTACAAAACCATCTGCAGGGGACTCTCAAAACAGAAGAATGTAGACTTTTGAACAGTTATTTATTTTTCCTTTCTTAGCCCCAGTCCTGTCCAGATGACTCTATTTGCTGACCTGTTTTTGAGAGATGACTATGCTGTCCACCGACTGTGGCTCTTCAAACAGCTGCAGCTCTTCGATGATGTGGAGCTGACCTTTAACCTCCACTGCTCTCTGCAGCCAGCCCTCATCTGCAGCAAGCAAACACCCAACAATATTAACAGTAATCAGAGACAGAAATGCTTTACAAAGCACACATACATTTACTGCTGCAGTGTGATGAATAAGCAGGTCTGTCTGAATGACAATAAGATAATAAAACACACCAGTTCCAACGAAGATCATGTGGTATGTCTGGCCATCCAGTGCAGTCACTCTGTGCACTGCTATCTTAGTGTAGTCCAATGACCTCCTGAACAACAGGGGGCGTCCTCCCACAGGGAGGATCTGCTTGGCCATAAGAGGGTGGCGGCGGACAAAGTGCAGAACGTCATCTGGCAGGTCGGTGGAGAAGTTGATGCCTTTGGACCTGAGTTGATCAGTGATGCACTAAGGAGTAAAAGGAGGGAGACATAAATCCAACTGTTTAGAATAAGTTCACAGCCCAGCGAGGAAGCTTCTGCAGGGTGCGACAGTCTTGGTCCAGCCAAAAATCTGCTCACACATCAGATTCAGCTGTTTTAAAATGCAATTAAACCCATAATGTTGATGAAACACTTTACTAGTTTTTCTTACAAGCTGATTCATAGTGTTGAGTTTCCAGCATGAAATGCTCTGTCACCATGCTGAATTATGTTTTTGTACTGTAAATAAAGAATCTGCTAACATGCTAGTGTTAGCTTAATTATATAACAAAGACTTCACCCAATCTATTCTGACCACAGGGCCCATGCACAAAATAAATATAATCAGAAATTAAGTACACAAAATTTGGGTACTTTGATGCGATTTGTTGGCAGAATAGCAGGGAACACTGAGGAATTCCTTTTGGACAAACTTTTCCTATTGGTTTAAATCATCCAGCTTACTGGGAAATCCCCCCAGTTTTACTGTGCTGGAACCCAAGCCCTCCAGGACTAGTTTTTGGACACTCTTCGCCTATTGCAACTCTACTGGCATGAAGACTGCTGGGATGACTGCAGCTTGTCCTGCACCTGCCTTCATATGATTTGTACCCATTTCCTGCCCATCTGGCAAATTCACAGTACCAAAAGAGGATATATTAAGCTATTCTTAGTCATCAGCACAGCACAATTACATGTAAATATGTAAATGAATAGACTGTAATTAATGGAAGCTTAGAAGCTGTAAGTGTCAGAAAGAAATACCAGCAGTTTCAATATCTTGGATATCTAAAACTTCCTTGGGCTGGTAGGCAAATTATAACTCTCTATTCTTACAAATTCTGAGACAATCTCAATATCGACCGACACAAAAACAAGAAATGTCACAAGCCTGCGCTCATTATGAATGTCAAGGCTTTAAAACCCAAACCTCTTATCAGCCTAGCTTTCCTGCCTGCTCCTAATCTCCGTGGCAATGAGCTTTGAGGGTTTTGGGGGCTTGTGACTCTGCTTGTTCTGCGGCTGCTCCCTTAAGTGTGATTTTAACACTCTACTCGCACTCTGACGCAGGGTGTGCAGCCCTCAGAAACCCAAGCAGCGCTGCTGACATCAGGAGTCAGCCAGCAGGTCGAGTTGCAGGGCTGGATCAAGATAAGCAGGTCGGAGTAAGACGAGACGGCAGGGTAGGACACTGCTACTGTAGAACCACCGCAGAGCGCAAATATTTTATTCAGAAGAGAGACACAAATAGTGGGATAATATATTTATTCCTACTGTTTTCCTCTACTGTTTGGTTTTGTTTTTTTCTTGATGTAGGTCTTCATCCTCATATTATAGTCACTTTGCTTTTTGTCTTACTTTATTTGACAGTCAGGTAGCGCAAGAGAATGAAACATAAGACCAAAAGAGGAGGAAGTTAATCAGGGGACAGAAAACTAATGATGACTTAAGCCATTTACAGTTTAAGCTGCACTTATTTCTGGTATGATATCCAGCTGCAAACACAAATGACATTGTCTGCTGGATAAATTCAGCTACAAATACAAACAGCAGTGACTCTGATTACTATTAGAGCTTACCGAGCCAGGCCTTGGCTCAGGCACCTTCCCGGTGTACTCGGTCCATTTGGCACCGGCGTCCTCCTGACTCTCCATGTAGGCCCCGTCAAAGGCCTGCTGGATATCGGTGAAGGAGTAGCGGCAGATGGCTGAAGCTTTGACGTTTTTCCTGTAAAATAAGAACCATGCTAAGTGCAAACTCCAAGTGAAAATACAGAATGTTCAGGGGCCTGATGTACGCAGGAGTTAAACCAAAGCTGTAGTGAATTCGTGAATAAATAAATATGATCTGTCATTTTAAAAAATGTTTCTGAGGAACAATAGGGAGGGCTGGGAAATGAAAAAAAAAAGTCGTGCATTGTGGAAGGCAGTGATTCACTCCAGGTCTGATGAAGTTTTGCAGTGGGTGTGCTGGCGTTAGCAGCTGAAGAGGCTCTCTCTCTGCCTCTGAGCCTCGGCTCGTCTCTTTGTTTCTCAAGGTCTTGGCATGCCGGCACAGAGCCTCCATAAGCCCACGGCGTAACCATGGCAACATGAAAATAGATTACAGATTTATCAAAAAGCGTGCAGGAGAGGTGAGGGAAGGTAGAAGGATGGGGGCGAGAGAGCGGGACAGAGACAAAGCTCATCAAGAGCAGCAGTGCATTCATCTGACAAGTGGAAACAGAGAGGATCGAGACGGAGGGGGGGGGGGGGGCATATATTAGAAGTGACTGAAGAAGGGTGTAAGAGAGGAGGGGCAGATAATGAAAAAGTAATATGGGACTGGGAGAGAGGAGGACTTTCATTTAAAATTCTGTACCTGTTTTTTCAGAGACTGCACAAACAATGCAAAGTCTATGGAAAACACACTCTGGCATACTAGCAAAAAAACAGTTCATCCTGACCTCACGGGCCACAACAAACAGTTCATCAGACCTCATCTGACAGACTAATACCCTCCCTCTCTCTCCTTCTACCCTCCCTCGTTCTCTCCGAGTCAGCAGTCATCATGCTCTGCTTTGTTCATTCATCCTTCTCTCACTGGCTCATAATCTAGGATTTCTCATGTCAGATCTCACCCCAGCCTGCCAACTCATCAAAACTTCTCTCCTCCCGCCATCCCGACACATAGAAACAGCCTCAGGACAACACACCACATCACTCTGTGCAGTTTAAGACCTATTTACTACACTTACAGCTTGACACAACAAAGGACAAGGCCAGGGGCAATTAGATGAATAAAATATAACCTTCTAGCTTATTTATAAAAGGACAATCATTTCAACATTACAGGCATCAAAAGGGCACCATTTTAAAGGGCCCCTCTGAGAAATTTTTCTGGTATTGATGAATTTGTGCACCAGATCATGCTTTTATTTGATCATTTTCCAATCACTCTTTGTCCTTTGACACTAAACTGATTTGCTTGTAAATAACTGCTGTCCTTACTGGGTGCCCTGTATTGTGCTTTAAACAGTCCAGCCTTTAACATTTGTATATATTCTAATAGCATGAATAGATAGGACTAGATAAAAATTTTAATGTATGTAAATATATTTGTTTTTTCTGACATCCCATTACGGTCCTATCAAGGACTGCATAGTAATATTTGTAGAGAAGCTAAGCCTGGATTTACAGGGCTTTTCCCTGGCACATCTTCACATCGAAGAAGCTGACCTGCTTATGAATAAAAGATAAAGCACACTCCAGGCAGCCAGAAAACATGTCAGCCATTTTCTCCAAGATTGTATTGGTGGAGTGAGCTTCAGTGTGGGCTGTAGTGGCCGGTCCAGGCATGCTGGGTCTGAGGAGCGTGTCCAAACAGACAGCTGAGCTCACTAACAGACTGGCACCTCACCACATCTATCCCGATGCTATCGAGTGAGGGGGCACTCTGGAGTCAGCCACACGCCACCCCCACTCAAGTTCAAGATCTGAAAGGCTGGAACCTTCTCATAAAACTGCCACAGCGGATTACATGTGACAAGCTCGCCTCCATCTCAGCCGTCTGCTCAGTTCAGTCAAGAGCTCAGATTGATTTTTCTTAGGTTTGACACCTGTTATCGTGAAACCCAATAATGCCCAATATAATCAGTATTCAACACAAAAAAAATAAAAAATCCCCACAGAAAAAAGTGTTTCTTGTAAAAAGTAGCACTGATAAAATTACTCCGTTTCAAAAATGATCAGTTTAATTTCATGTGATAAATGCATTAACTTGGTCATCAATTAATTCTTATAATATAATGTATTGTAATTGTAATATTATAAT
>JBBKCR010000141.1:10210396-10233877 GCA_037577295.1 Ladigesia roloffi | reverse complement strand
CTGTAAAGCTGCTTTGTGACAACCTTGTTGTAAAAAGCGCTATAGAAATAAAATTGAATTGAATTGAATTGAATAGTTCGTGAAGTCACAATTTAACCATCGTATTTTAGACCAAAAGGTCTCTTTCACATTAGCTAATATAAATTTTCATGAGTCCGCCATCAGAGGATTGTGCATGGAAGGTTAGCAAAACAGACTGTACTCCAAAAAAGAGCTGTACATAATAAGCATTCATAAGTATGTCCTGTATTAACTTTTTGTGAGGCTGTGATGTAGCTTTCAGAGGCACTGGAGGCTTCCCATCACCCCCACTATACAGATTCTGAGTCACTACATTTCTTTGGAATGGTGCACATCAGACCACTCAATGATCCCATTTACCTCAGGACTTGGGAAATGAGAAATGAGTCCAGTATGTATCTATAGTTCAAGCATCTGTGAAGTGGAATTAAGTGTATTTGAGTAGCAAACACCGTCCAAATCAACAAAACATGCTGAAATGTAGCCCTCCCAGACCAGAATCTGCATGATTAATTGGAGGGCTTAATGATGTAATCATTCAGAAATCTCAAAAAGTTGACCAATTCCTCTTTAATCAATTTTCAGAGATAAGCATGGATCTTTAAAGAACTAAAATGTTATGGTTCTGGGATTACTAAAAGAGTCAAGATATTGGTCAAGGTATATAAACATTTCATGGTACTATAAAGAACCCTTTTCTAAAAAAAGAAAAAATGCTTCTCAGCAGACTCCTCATTCGCACACATAAATACTTGCTGAAAAAGTACCTGCAATTACTGAAGTTGAAACCCACAGAGGTTGCAGTACAGGTTTCACCTTCAGTAATTGCAGAAACTTTTTAGCAAACATGTATGTATGTTAATGAGAAAAAACACAGAATAAAGCAGTTTAATTATACATAGATAAATAATCCACAGATCCCCTCTACACTTCCTCCCTCTACAAATGAAACAGTAAGAAGCCAATTAAACTAAAGGTAAATCACATTCCAATAAGTTTTTTTTCCATTTTGCAGGGACATCTATATGGAGATGTAAAGGAATTCATTTCAGAGTGAAGAAAGCCTCGGTGAGCCTGTGTTTGTAGTGCATTTTGCTGCTAGCACCCCCAAAACGAAGGATAATCTCCTCATTAAAGTGACCCTGCTGTGTGTACTGGCACAGAGAGAGCACAATTTCACCCACAGCCCACTCTGCACTCTGCTGCAAACTGGGCTTGCTGCAGATAAGTGTAGTTTACATTTGCAAATGTAAATAAACAAAGTAACACAAACATAATTTAAGTCCGACATCAACATTGCAAATTACCTGCCACGCATACAATTCACAAATTATCCTACATGCTAATGGACCTGATTAGCTCTAATATCTTGTTTCTCAGTAACTTATTTTCAGCCAGGAGACAGAGAAAATACATTATGTACCATTACCATGCATTACAATACATGGCAAATAATTGTATCCAACGGGACTTAGAACATAAGGAACACTCAAAAGGCCCTCCCATTGGTAACAGAAAACTTCTCATCTGATGTGCAATAAGGCTCAGAGACAAAGCGAGCACTAAATTAATGATATATACCAAACAATTATCCGCAAAATTAAAATAAAGACTATTCAATGAATACAGAGTATTTTAAGGAAGTCTGCAAACAACAAGGGTGTGAAAATAGTCATGGTAAAGGAACGAGCAAACCGTCTAATTGACTTTGACTGTGTGAATAAGACGTAAGATACAGCATCTGAAGGAGTGATGCCAGGTCACAGCATCAGGGAATGAGAGATGTTGATAAGTAAATATATCAATAGGTAAGTTGTGTGAGAGTACTGGGTCTGTAGTTATCTGAGGCTGCTGCTCTGATCGGAGGGCGAAGGTAGACCCAGATCTTGGAAGGAAGAAACAGAACAGAGTGTCTAGGGAACAAAACAACTCATGAAAGAGAGATGCTTGGCAAGGGCACTGCTGAGAAAACCCTATTAGGGAGCCCACAGAGATGCACACTTCAGATGAAGGGCATTGTGAGGGAAAAGTCCTCACACACAATTCATCCGTTTCCCACATTTTCAGGCTGTGAGAAACCGAACAAAATGGTCCTAACTGCATAAAGTGCGTTTAGAGTTTAAAGCAGTTCTACATGTTGCATTGTTGCAACTGAGAGATATTGATTTTTGTTTGTCTAATAAAGCTTGCTACATATATTCATAGTTGACCTAGTACCTATATTCCAGTAATGGTTTGGAAATCTCAGGCATTATTTAGACCTTTGCGCTCAGATTAAAAATGGGTTTCTTCATCAATGCCTTAACTGTTGTTGGCCTGTCATTTTTTGAGACACCAACATCGTACAGCCATGATCCTCAGAGAACATATTTGCCTTTCTAATCATCCTGGGCAAAAAATTATTGTTTCTTGCATGTACATTATAAAGGGTTTAAACTTCTTAATTATTGATGAAGAGTAGATATGCTCTTTTTTCTGCCAAAGAGTAAAGGGGACATATTATGCAAAACTCAATTTTTGCATCCTTTTGTATTTCCATTTGTGTCTCTACTGCTGCTGTATACACCCCAAGCATGAAAAATTCATTTTCTGTTGCCAGGAATCATATGCTTCTATGAACCTTTAGTACGGTTTCCTTATCCTGTCGTCAGGATGAGGAAATTTTCCCCCACCAACTAGATTAGTTGAAGATCCAGCATTTTTGTCTGCTGGTTTTACAAGCACACATTTGATGCTGAGCACTATGGCTACAGGCAAAGGCAAGTTACACATGAAGTGTTGTGCTCATCATGCTCTGACCCCAAATTAGGGTCAAACATAAAGGGCCGGATAGCACATCTGTTTTCTGACATTTTTGAGTGTGTGCACCAGCATATACGTGAGCATTGTTTCCCAATCCAAAATGAAAATGGCTGTATTTGACACGGTAAAATGAAAGTGAAAATGTCTACATGCACTTGACCTGAATCCTGGTGATCAAGTATTATCTGAGCATAGAGAGCGTGTGTAGGATTACATCACCAAATTTTTAACTTTCCAATTATGCCAAGTCACGTTCTGGGATACAACGGTGCCTGACCCCTGCTGTACCAGCGCATGAGCAAACGAACTGCTGCAGCGTGCTCACGTTTGAGATGGAAAGGATGGGGGTTGTAGGTTAAGAATGTGCTCTGAGAACAGAAGGGATTAGTTTCATACCTTACACACACGGGCAACCCGTGCCACCCTGCTGTGGCTGAAGTATGAACTGTGCTCCTGACTCTTCTCCGTGAAGAAGAAATAGATCTTATCGTCCTCTCCCACAGAGCTGTTCACACTCTCCTTCACTAGCGCAGAGCCCACGAAATCAGCCTCTACATGGAAGAAGACAACATGCTGTTAATACACGGTGCGTTCAGTGTGAAGTAAATGGCCTTTGTCCCTGCTGATCTACTGAATAAACCAATAAAAACTTCAGGTGAAGCACAACATGACTACATTTCTTAAACATGCGGTAGGTGAGCGTGTGATGTAAACAAGTAAATCACGCAGACAGAAGGTATGGTGGGACATTAAACAGGAGAGTGTTGATACTGCAAGTGTCTATAAATACACTGATGGAGAGATGATATATTTTCCATATGCTGTGATGTACGCACCATAAAGCCAACGTGTGGGTGCCTCCTCCGTCCTCAGCGTGGGGTTCGGTGAGTTCCGGCGAATGTCTGGTGAGCTCCAGAACTCATACTGAGATGCTGTATACATTTGCCCATCTGAAACGTGGGACAGGGTCGAAACTGAAATATGGTCTTTTATGTTTTCCAGCTTGACAGGGAGCGTTGCAGTGGCAAAATTGTGCTCTGGCCATAGACACAAAACTGGCAATAATCAATTGTATAATTTCTGCAATTATTCTAAAATATAGTTACGGTAGTGTACTTTTACCACCTTTTTATAACTCATTTATTTTCTTAACGAAATGATTGAAACATGTATTTACATTCCACAAAGCAAAATATTTCCACCAAGAGGTAGCCGTTGCTAATTTACTGGTGAACATTATGGAAAAACATGAAGAGATTGTAAAAAAGCAGTTAGAACAATCACATTGCAAGGTCAGAGCACACAATGGTTATATTGGTGGACTTTACAAAAGACCATTGGCAGGACATGTGTAGTTATGCACAAATGTATTCTAATACAATTTTCCTTGATTCTTATTTTTTATTTTCCAAATGTTGTGTTTCTACAAAACTCTGATTATATTTTATATAGATGGCTTTGGCTCAGATAAATAAAACGTCTTGAGTACAACTGTTCAGCCCTTCGATACGTCACCCTCTAAGTAAATAAACTTCAAAAATACCAGAGAAAGAAAAAGCCCAGCTATTTAAGCAAGGGTGTGTCCTAGGGCAAACCAGTTTAAAATGTTTGTACTTTTAATAGTTATTGTAATTGCTTTGCCCTTAGCAGAAAGCGTACTTGACCTGGTTTTAATTTTGAACATGATTTTATTAAGATTAAATTGAGGTAAAATTCAAAACCTTACCATCAATTAGGCCGGTGTAGCCTTTAGCAGGGTCATAAGGGCACTTTTCCCGACCCTCTTCAAATGCAGAGGAAATTTTAAAATCTCTTTTATCCTGAAAAAGCAAAAGAGAATCAGCACTTCAAGCAAAATGAAAAAAAAAATAGTTTAGGCAACAAAGAAATTCAGTGCTATTAGGCAATACTTTTCATGTGAAGCCCTACTGATATTATAATAACTCACAATATATGCACACAGTGGGCTAAATGCATGAGTCCCGCAAGTATATAAGTGGGTGGTGTTGAATCTTTGTAGGAAGCGGATGTGGTTGAAGCACTCTGTCTGTAAAAGGGAATAAAAATGTTTCAGTTCTGGAAACAAAAGTGGGGAAAGCTCTAGACAGAAGAGAAAACATCTAGTCCTTGACCTTGTTATCTTTCCCTTTATTACGGCAGAGTTGCTTCTGATCCTCTGGTGCTTCCCAGTCGATCTGCAGAAATAAAAGATTCTCTCATTGGTAAATCTCATGGAAGCACATTCTAAGCAAGCGATGCTTCGACTCTTCTAGTTTGATATCTTAAGTCTGAAAACTTATTTTTTTATCTGAGAGTAAAAATTCTGTTTTTCTACCGTAAAACTACAAGGTGGTCCTATGGGACTCATACAGTTCATCTCAAGACAAGGACTTGAAAGTGAGTGTGTGTGTTTGATCAGGCCACTTGAGGTGTACTCACAGTATGACTTGGGTTGGAGATATTAGCAGCTTGCAGGGCATACAGAGCCCCTCTGGCTCCAACATACAGCACTCCAGCCTCCTCTTCTAGCAGCAGCGTGCTGTAGTTAAATGCAGTGCCACTAAAGCGCTTACATTTCAACAGTCCTGAAGCACACAAAGAGACACATCCGGGTCACACTCAGGCCTCAGAATGCTAAAAGAGTTTAATGTGCATTTAAACAAGAAAGGAATGACCGAACACAGTATATAAAACAGCTTTTTGTTTATACTTTGCTCATCAAAGTTACTTCCTCTGTAGGTAGGTTTGGCTGAAATAATTCTACAGTTTTTTTCCACACAAAAATCATGTTAAAAACACAGATTTGCATTCAGGAACCTCCTATTTCAGTGTTTGCATTTCTTTTTTCTCATCCATGGAAAAAATCCCATTTTTGGCCTGAAAGTTTCACAGACCAGTTTCTAGCTAAATGTGATGGTGTGGCGCAGTGGTTGGTTCTATCATCTCACAATGAAAAGGTCTGGGTTTGATTCCTGGCCAGGGCCGCAAAGGTCATTTTCTATGAGAAGCTTGCATGGTGTAAAAAAATTGTGTTTTTCTATCATTACACTAGACAGTGGCCTTCATGAGTGTGACTGTGTGTGTAGATGTCTCTGTCTGCCCTCCAATGGACAGTGTTTCTCTGCCTTTCGCCCTATGAAGAGAAACTATTCAGGCTCCAGTTTGCATATGTGAATTAATTTTTATGTGATGTGTATGTGATGTGTGTTTGTGTGTGTGTGTGTGTGTGTGTGTGTGCATCTCAAGGGCTACACATACCTATTAAAGTCAGAGGAAACAATCTGGCAATATTCCCAAGAAAACACTGTCATTAATATTGTCAAAAATATTTACACAGGCAGTGAAAATATAGTATACTCAGCACTGACTCTTCTCAGTGATTGCAAATCTGCAACCACGTAAGAAGCTCTTTAAATGACTTAAAGTGAAACCAAATATTGTATCAGTTTCTTGAGCGCAGGAAGGGCCCTATCAAGGTATGTACAGCACAATTACACAGACCCAGTTCAGTTTCTTGTTTACTTTGTGGAGGTGCTTTTGATTAGAGATGGCATGTTTATGTTGTTTTGTTTTCTCTTTAAAGACAGGGCCACGTGGGCAACAGAAAACGAAAACACACGCTTTACACATCCATCCTCGCCTGTGTGGGTGTATCTGGCAGAAACAGGTTTAGGTGCAGCAAGCGGAGGGAACATATGTTGCATCCAGATCTGGCAATGCACTAAACACATTTAATCAACAGGAGTGAGACAAATACCACACAGAGCTGGAAAGTGTCAGAGTCAGAAAGAAAGTGTCAGAGCCAGAGAGAGAGAGAGAGAGAGAGAGAGAGAGAGAGAGAGAGAGAGACAGACAATCTCTTATTAACCCTAGAATGAGATAGCCTGGCTTTGTTGTCGTACATTCTGTTTCCATTTTGATCAATTGCTCTGTTTTGTGCCGCCTTCAAAATTGACTAAAATGCCCAATTGCGTTATAAAAAACACAACGTACTCTTTCAAATGCTGTGGTGATTTCACTACCTCTTGAATGTCAGAAACATTATACAATGTATGCATTCCAAGTTCTGATAATGTGTCATTCCATGGAATCGGTACATTTTGTGTCCCAGAGAAATCTGTCATAAAATCACTGTAATAAAACATAACATTAGCATGCTTTCTATCATCAATACTACCTCAAAATTAATTAAATTAAATATTATTGTCCATGGTAAATTTGCCTTTATATTGATAAGGCAGGGACTTTGGCCTGTCCCTCACTATGAATGTTATTTTTCAGCAGGTCTTCTTAATAGTACATTTTTGGAAAAATTATAAAATGTTCACATTTGTATATTGTTCCTAAAGTAATCTCATTATTAAGCAATGTTTTCAGCATGAACACATGCCATCTCTATAAAATTTAAATCATATTATCAGTGTTGTCACGAATGCTGGCCGAAGCCTTCATCCGTGGCTTTCCTTTCTTGAAGGACTTGCAAGACCTTAGTGCCATTTGAGGGTTTTTTATTAGAAATAAACAATAAACAAACAGAAACCAAAACAATGGCCTTTGTGGTAAACACAGATGATAAACAGAATGGGGAACACACATAGGGAAGTGAGGCGTGGTGAGGCGATGTCCAGATCCACCCAAACACACCTCGTACAAGGAAACCACGAGTGGAGATCCGCGAGTGGAACGACGCCCTCAACGCAAGGGTGGCGGTGTATTCACTCACGGCCTCCGCAGAACATCTTGGAGACGGAGAACACGCGTTGTGTGAGACTCCCCCCGCCTGGACGGGAAATTGGAGAGAGGAGAAGCTCTCGTTCTTTGATTCCTCCTGCAAACCCTGGGAGCTTCCTTGGGAAACACTTCCGTGGGACTCTGAGGACGAAGATCTCCTGGGGTATTTGCAACTCTCTTCACCCGCCAGAGTCAAACAACAGGAGGGAGGCCGAGCAAAAAAAGTTCTCCACCTTCTCCATACCGACCAATGCCAAAACCCATCACGGCGTGGTCGAAGAGCTGTGGCCAATGGATTCCGCACCGCAGCCTCGCGGTGGAGGAGGCGCTGAAGGTCCTGGAGCAAATTGCCCGGCCTCGTGGTGGAACTGAGGCTCAAGATCAAAGGGCCTCAGGAGAGACTGAACCTTCTTCAGCTACAAAGGGCTCCTACCGTGTCTTTCCCTGAGTCAACGATCCCAGGTAAGGACCCAGACGATTTTAGTTTGTTTTCGGTTCGGGAACTTACAGTAATGGGAGGCTCAGTCGAGGGAG
Source organism: Ladigesia roloffi (assembly GCA_037577295.1). Classification (NCBI taxonomy): domain Eukaryota; kingdom Metazoa; phylum Chordata; class Actinopteri; order Characiformes; family Alestidae; genus Ladigesia; species Ladigesia roloffi. Next base: position 10,225,789 of record JBBKCR010000141.1, on the reverse strand, counting down.
GCTCAGACGAGGGAGGCTCAGATGCGGGAGACAAGGAGGGCTCAGAGAGGAGAGGCCCAGATAAAGGAGGTTCAGGCAGGGAAGCTCGGTCCCCTTAAGCCTGGTTCCCGTGAGCTGAGTACTTGAAAGTACAGGACTCGTGAGAAGGGTCCCCATGAGTCCAGTCCCTGTGAGTCCGGTCCCTGTGAGCCCAGTCCCCGTGAGCCCAGTTCCTGTGAGCCCGGTCCCCATAAGCTCGGTCCCCTTAAGCCTGTTCCCCGTGAGCTCAGTACTCGAGAGTACAGTCCCTATGAACCCAGTACCAGGTGCAGGGGTTTCCCGGATGGTCTGGTAGATCCAAGCTGCCCACCGGAGGGGCAGGCAGCCCTGTAGGTGAGGTACGCGAGTGGCATCCCGCACTACCAGCGAGAGAGAAGGAGGAGGAGCATAAGGGAGAGGAGGAGTGACTCCCTCGGTTCCCAGTGGGGAATTGTGTGCATGCCGGTGCAGGGTGTTTTACAGGGCAGAAGCTACAAAGCCCGGACTATTGGACAGTAAACGCCCTGCCGGCCGAAGGCCTCCCAGGGGGTGGTGGCACCACCCTGGACTATAGGGGGTCCCTGTGTAAAGGATCCGGACTACGGGCCGAGGGCATCGCCCTACGGTTCTGGCCTGCATCACCCAGGCTAGAGGAAAGGAAGCCTGGCCTCAGAGACATTGAGGAGGGGACGCAGGATGGTGCGGCCGCTGTCCCCCGACTACCCGCCCATGTTGGACTTTGGGTTTTGGGTTTTGTGGGGGGTTTGGGGTTTGATTTTCTTGTTTGTTTGTTTGTTTTTGGGGGGGAGGGGGTTGGGTCACCCTGGAGTGGCGTCCTAAAGGGGAGGGTACTGTGACAGGCCTGGTCAGTGGCTACCGTTTGCCACTGTTTTTATGTTGGTATTTTCTGGTTCTGTTTGTGTGTTGGTTCCAGGACTTTTAAGTTGACATTTTGTTCTGGTTGGTTGTGTCCGTGCTCTGTGTGTCTCTGTGCACCCTGTGATTATTAGTTCCACCCGTCTCGTGCTCTCACCTGTTTCGAGTTTGTTCTGATTTAGATTAGTATATAAGTTGGTTGTGTTTCAAGTGTCCCCTGATTTCAAGTCAACCCTGTTACTGACACAAAAAACCCTGTAAAATAATGGCACATTCCAGCAATGACATCATTTACAGAAATTTACATAATTTACAGGAAGAGTATTTCCAACATTTAAAAGACAAGTAAGTTTCTCTCTTCTATAATGTAGAATTTTGTTGTTTTATGAGATTGTTGGGGTGGGGACATCATACCGCATCGTTCCTGTTACCACTTTTTAAAAAAATAATTAAAATACTATTATTTGTATCTTGATATTTACCATATCTATAAGTAATATCCTTTCAAATTGTAAGACATCTGCTCTTGTGACCTTAAGCTAATGCTAACTAGGGGCAAATTAGCTTGAAATCATCATCCCTATTACTGTCAGTCCTGTTAATTTTCCAGAGTAACAGGTTTGACATCTAAGTAACAGGAGTGATGTTGATTAGGTTTAACTGTAGTTACACAGTTTTAAAAGTTTATTTAGATATATTGCTAATGTGGGTACTTATGAGCATTTGTTACAAAAATTGTATTAAAAGCCTGAGATAAAATTTATTTTCACTTTAGGATGTCTTCTTTCCAGAGATATTTTTTTAAAGTTGAAAATGACCCTAATCATTTCAAAACAACCTGTTTTGCAGCATATTTGCCATATTGGGATAAAGAATGGAACACTTTTTTCTTACTCCTAATTCAAATCTCTTTGGAGAGTTCTGCATGTGTGATCTGTGTGTTATCTGTGTGTGTCTCAGTGGCTAACCTTATCTTTTAAAGAATGGGGAAACTACTTAACCCACTGTAAAACGCTCAGAGATTACAGAGCACCCCTGACAACAAGTGTCTTTTCACAATGAACTGGAAAGATCAATCACACGTACCACCCTTTGAGGCCTCCTTTATGTCTCCCTCCGTGTACAAACACACACATACACGTATACAAACACGTGCACCCGTGCACATACACACACATAGACAGATAAAGCAGCAGACACAAAATGTGCAAAAAGACCTCACAAAATGTGAGTCAGCAGCACAATCTCCAACATGTCCTGGAGAATACAAAGTTCACATCTATGCTCAATTAGTCACATTCATTGAGTCATCAAATCATTTAAATAGCCAAGCAGTTAGTAGACCATGAGATAAAAAACAGTTTTAATAAATTCTCCCAGTGTAGCACCAAATTCCTAAAACCTTGCATTGGGGGCAAATGTGTGACACACTCATTTCCAGCTTTTACTGCCCAGCTTTATTTCCCAAAACAACGTAAAGAGACTTCTCCTGCTTATGAGCTTCAGGGAGGCCAGGGTCAGGGTGAATGTGGGAGTGATTAACAGAATGCTAAAAGGCTGAACTGTGCCCCGGACACGTGCCTGTAAAAGGACTCACACGTTACCCAGAGTTCTCTCGACTCTGCTGATATTACTGTGACCTCTGTCCCGCATGGGGATGAAAAATAGTACTGGTGTGTCAGCTTTGCAGGGTAATAGAGCACCAACAGTCTCATTATCAGGGGAGAAAACTGGTTGAAATATGGATGAATAGGTCATAACACCTAACATGCGGACTGTTTTCTTATCAAACCTGTTAATGAAAATACTGATAAAGCCATAACCAGGAATTTTTTTTGTTGGATCTTACCAGACATCTACAATATTTCTGAAGAGTTTAATGCTTTTAGAATTTTGATGTTTATAGGTCCTTCTCCAACAATTTCATATTTCTTATATGCTTCCTCTTTATTATTCTGGTCTCTTTCTGTTTTTCGACCTCTTTTTTTCTCTCTTTATAAAAGCCCTGATCATTGTCTGAACAACCGTTGTTTACTGAAGTGGATGGAAAAATATACATATTTTATAAGAAACACATATGACTTATAATGCATGTTTGACCAGATGGGAAGTTTGACTATATTCAATACATCCTTAAATCAAATATAAAATGGTATATAACTTGCTTCTTAAAGGTCATGTTACAGAACAAAAAAAAATACATCTTTATGTAATAGATGTTAAAGGATGCACCTCCATCTATCCCAGTTAAATTAGAACATTAATTTTCCTTTTAGAATACTACATGGTTCTAAAGAGTCCTAAATATTTAGATATGTTACTAGACAGTTCAAGTTTATCAAATAGAGCCTTGGAATTACGTATGGTACTTTAAAAATGTTTGTCACTCTGACAAATTGTATTCAATTCTGTCATCTGGTTCCCACAAGATCAATGGATTGGGCAGAGCAAACAGTGAGGACAAACAAACATCAGAAGGTGACATTGTCAAGATGACATTGCAGTGATGAGGCCATAATGGACACACACCTCCTACAATACCTCCACACACTTAAGAGACAAATTTCACAACCAGGTTTTTGAAAAGTTCTAGGCTCAGCTTATTCCTAAACTTAACTTCTATAGCTATAATTGACATAATGTACAAGCAAAATTGATGCTAGCAAAAAATATACACGTAACAATCTGTAGATACACAAAGACATTTTTCATTGTAATAGTTAGTTTGTTTAGTCAGTCATTTCACACTCATTGTTTTTTACAATGAATAAACACATGTGAAATATAACAATAGGGTTTGATTTCTATGAAACACTCATGTAAGAGAAATGTACATGTGAAAACGTACGAGTGATAACCATTTTTAAAGACTAAAAATGCCCTACAGTTACTCTACACTACACTTACTGATGGCTGACACTTTGTTTCCATGCTGTTTATGTGGGGAGGAGCTGGAGGCTCTGCTTCGGCTTGGAGCACCGAGCATTAAAAGGAAAGAACATGAGCAACCATGGGCTCTGACGTGAAAAACATTTCTGGAGTTTTTCAGATTCCGTTTGAAAATATCTGATCACAATGTGATGCTATAGTATTGACAAAGCAAGCCAAAGATTCAAGTCACTGTAGTTCATCGACTTAGTAAGAGGAATTGTTGAGTGCAACAATTCAGGCCATGCCACTACATGGCTGGGTAAATGACAACAGGTAATTTAAGCTCAGAGTGGCAATAAATAGAATCTGAAAGGTAAAACTAGTGAGGTTTAACTGGAAAGGTTTTTGGTTATGAAGGCAGTTTTTAGCCTCATGGCTTGCTGCCATTATCATACATTGTGAGTGTTTCAGAGTTTCTAGGTTTAAAGGATTACGTGACTGATTTGTGGTCAGTTTAGATAGTATTGTCTCTTTAAAATGGTGTCAGTTAAAAAAAGAATCGCTGCCCATTCTGCTTTCAGGCAGGAGTGTAATCCAGTCAATATTCGTTATGACTCACTGAATCGCGTGAGAAAGAAAAGACAGGCAGCCACACACCTGAAAAAAGTTGAGCTGGAAGAAACTTTTCCGATTACCATCTACAATATCAGTGTTGCACCTACTCTGACAAAACACAAGGGACCACATGGCTGAAACATAAACAGGGGAAAATGATTATCCACCCAGTAGCTACAACGTCTGCACTTCAATCTCCACAGACCAGTTTCTGCAGAAGTTTTAAATTAGACAGCGGTCTTAAATAAGACACTCTCCAACCATCCGTATACACACGCACATCTCGCTCAGCCTGACAGCCCTGCCTGTTGAACTGAAAAGCTGCCACTGCTAATTAGCTAATCAATACAAGATCTAAGGCATGATTCAGTTTGCCTCAGTGGGAGACAGCTGTGAGTGAAAGCACACGTATGTGTGTGTATGCGTGCATGTGTATGTGTAAGTGCGCAAGTTATGTTTTTATACATTTTCAAAAGAAAACTCAAGAACAACTGGGCTTACCAACAAAGTAAGGACCAGGCAAAACCTGACAGTTTTTTGTTTACTAAAATTACTGAATGCAAGGAAAATGTCTAAATCATTCCTTTCTGGTCAGTGTAGTTTATGCATAACTCTATGCCTGCATAAGTTTGTGTGTATGGGGGTGGATTTCTATGACAGCAAGACAGTAAGAGAAAGTAATCTAGAGGGACACAGAGAGAGAGACGCAGAGAAAGAAAGAGAAAGAGAGAGAAATTCATGGAAATTAAAAACAGAAAATGACGGTGCATTCGAGGGAGTTTGAAAAAAGAAACAGAGAGGGTGTTTGAAAAAAAATAGAGAGAGTAGGTGAAGGAGAGATCATGAAAGAGTAAGAGTGTAAGAGAGAGAGAAAGAGATTGCTCCAACTGTGTATTTACTGATTAGGCAGAGAACACAATTTATCCAAAAATGTTCCTTTGAGCCTCTTGATGTTTTACAAGGTGTGTGTTTGTATGTGTGTGTGCATGTGTGTGTATGCTGTGCTTGACTGTGTGTCCGGTTTATGTGGGGCTTCTGCCGGTACTGGGACTGCTCCCTGATTGTACTGTGGTATAAACTGCTGCCCACTCACATTTACCTAAAGCTGAACCAGCAGCCCCTTTCAACTGCTGCACCCTGGACCAGGTTCCTTCTCACACTGACTCATCCTGCGTAAAGCCTTCTGATGACTGAGGGGTTTATGCTGGCAAAACCTATGAAAGCTAAGAGTAAACAGCCTGAATTTACACTGACATTAACAAGCTCCCTCCCACGTCACCATGTGAGGACGGATAATAGCGCTGCACAGACACACTGCTGTGAGTAATACACTGAGACACCTCAAAAACCAATTCTCGGGTTAGACTACAACTAATCCGCTTTTCTACACTGTCAGAATTCTGAAATAGAACACCACAATACAAACAAGTCCTTTATCCACTCCTCTAATACTCTATACCAGTAACTGAATAACTCTTAATAGTCTTAAACTTAATAGTCTTAAGACTCATTACTGAACAATAAGCCTAAGGTTTTTCTTCACTACACTGAGTTGGTAGTGCAGCAAGGTGTGCGAGTGACTGTGAGCGTGTATGTGTGTGTGTGTATGTGGCTCGTTTTAGTGGGTGGAGGAGAGTTGAGAGAGGAGGACATCCATCCATGAGAGCTTAGTTAATTTTGTTTGGACTAATGTAATTACCCACACTCAGAGAAACCCTTGGAGACGGCCACACACCTCTGCACTCAAATAAGCTGTCTTTCCAACAAATACACTTTTATCTCCCCCAGACTTATTTATTAATTCTCCTCCATTCCTCAACCTTACTTTTATTCAACACTCTCGTTCTGTCTTTTCAGGCGAGCAAAGTTTTTCTGGCATGTCTGTCCAACAAATAAACATGAAGAGGGGTGTGGATTATGGTAACACAGATAAAGCAAATGATCAGTAATGACAGTTTATCGGGTACACCTGTTATACAGGATTATGTATTTTGTAGTGCAAGATATTATTTGAGTGGTGGACTGTTCTGAGCATAGAAGTGACACTGGCATTGTACTGGCACAGTAGTGGGTGTTGTGACGCATCAGGCACAGCAGTGCTGCAAAATGTGAAGCAACAGATGGGCCAGGGATGGGCAATATAGTGATATCCATCAATATCATGCTAGGGATAGACTGTTTTATCTTTAATCAAACCTGCAACACAGGGACAGGCCAAAATGTGGACTGTCAGGGAGTTTTGGAGGTCTTTATTCAGAATGACTGCATGACATCCTACTGTCACAATGACACAATGCACTTTTCTGAGCATATCATGGATGTTTTCATTACTAAAGAACACCACCTGACTGCATTATAAGTCATATTGGATTTAGTTCATTGTAATGTGGGAAGCATTGAATAAACTTTTTATAGTTTTTGATAGTGTTTCCGAAAATGCAACAAGTGTCTTGTTAGCTGTGAAAAGAGGTGTGAAAGAATTTTGTCATCAGTCCCAAATATAGAAAGTGTCAGTTATAGAAGAATTCTACACTACCTAAAGAATTCAGGCTGTAAGTTAGACTGTGTTATTTTAGCTTGACTGTATTTTTGTAGTTGGGCTGTATTGTTGTTTTTGGCCTGTGTTCTAATTCAAGCGTGTAGCTGGATTGTGTTGTTCTAGCTAGACATTTTTATTGAAATAGGACTGTATTATTGTAGTTGGACTATGTTGTAGTTCTATGTTTGTGTAGATGGACTGTATTGTTTTAGCTGGACTTTATTATCGTAAGAGGACTGTGTTAGTTTAGATCAGGGGTGTCTCAGGAGCAGGAACAGGTGGAACCAAGCACGCAGTATAATTTACTCAAATTAGGTATGCATTCACGCTGTGAATACCACATACCCCAGTGCAGATGGCCGTAACACTTACAGTAAATACATTTTTTTTTCAGAGAGCCAACACTTTTGGCTCGGCTCCAAAAGAGGAGCCGGTTCTTTCAGCTCTCAAAGGGCTCTTAGTTTATAATCACCTGTAGCCTCATATTTCAGCATAACATATGTATGCTTTGTGTTTTGATAAACCCTTATATTGTTTAGTTTTCTTATTATGATGTTTGTGATTGACACAATTTAGTTTATTCAGATGTCAGTCTTTAACAAATCTGAGTCTAAATTAAAAAACGAAATGTATAGGATTATTTTCCCCTTTGACCCACGCCACAATTAATACCATGTACATAAATATTTACAGAATATTCTTATAATTCTAATTATCAGTAGCAGCTTATCAAAATATATAATTTACCGCTTTTTACAGTGGGAGAAAATTAATTTTGAGCAGAATTAATTTATCATCGGTTCCGCCCTCCAACACAGATCAGATTTTTCATGAGGACTGTGCTAGTGTAGTTAGACTGTTTTGTGGTTCCACTGTGTTATTGTAGTTGGATTGTGTTCTAATAATAGCGTTGTGTTATTGTAGCTGGACTGTGTTGTAGTTCCACTGTGTTACAGTAGTTGGACTGTGTTGTTCTAGTTGGACTTTGTTATTGTAAGAGGACTGTGTTTGTTTAGTTGGACTGTGTTGTTCTAGTTAGACATTGTACTTGTAAAAGACTGTGTTTGTGTAGTTGGACCGTGTTATTCTAGCTGGACTGTGCAGTAGTTGCGCTGTGTTATTGTAATTGGATTGTTGTAGTTGTAGCTGGACTGTGTTTTAATTAATCAATACCCAAAAAGCTACTACTGATGTGTTTACAGTTTTACAATAATACTGGAATTACTTTGCTATCAGACATATATTTAGACTGTTTTGACTGATTAATCACAAATTACTCCAGAAGTATACGGGCTGTTGTAATGGTTATCCAGGTAGCTATAAACCACATTTTATACACTGTATATGTTTATGGTGTGCACACTTTATATGCACATTTACATCAGCAGGTACAATAGAGAATACATTTTTGAATACTTGTTATTTATTGCACATGCATAGAACCCCTCTGATATCCACAAGTTGTAGAGTGAAGTTAGACTAAGATTTACATTCAATATTGGCTTGTTTTTAAAATATGGTAATCAATTCTCAGATGGATAACGAATCAAGAATTAATCTAAATAAATCATTACAGTATATTATTTATCATAACGTCTTGTTATTCCCAAAAAGATGATGTTTTAAAATATCATCTGGGCTTTAGCTTATAGTATTTTATCTACACTGTACACGCTATTATGGTGTAACATTAATTAATAACAAGTGGTTCCAGATATTAACACGCACTGAATATCCATATTCTGACAAAAAGTCAGACTCATTCTTTCATTAGACAGAATGCGAGTGTTGCCAATGTTTTGTTAAGTCTGTCAAAAAGAACCCATCTGTTAGCAATTGGTGAGTGAAGCCACTCATGCACAGTAAAGTGTATGTATGGGGTAGATATAAAATGGCCAACTGACTGTATATTGTATTGTAATAATATAACAATATCTCATTTTGTATCCCCTTTAAGTCTGTCACTCCCTCCAGCTCCGTTCATCAGTGAGCAGAAGTTCAATGTGCTCATTACAGTAATTGATGCCTCTCTTTCCACGCACAGCTCCTCTTATCGAGGCACACAGGGCCACTAAATGAAATGATTAAATGTGTGAGGTGGAGAGGGACAGGGCCAGGGTACCTCGCTCGCCCCATCTGATGCTTTTAAGTGTCGGAGAAGTTGCTAAGCAACTCGAGGAATAGATGTGTCCAACGTAAAGGCTCGATCGAAAAGAACGAATACGTGCTTGAGGAGGAGGTGAGAAAGACGAAGAAGGGGCACAGAGTGTGGGCGGATCCACAATAAATGAGAGTAAGACAAGATCACATGTACATTCTCGCATTCAAATACAAGCGCATGTGCACATGCACACACACACGCATCCTCACTGCTGGAAGTAAACACACAAAGCTGTCCTTGATCTGTTGCAACATTTGTGTGCAAATATAAAATCAGTTCTGAGTAACACTTTACAGGGACAGCGCACCCAGAAGCTTTCTAGATACTTCACTTGTCTTGAACTAAATGACTGAATTGAATTCACTGGAACTTTCTCTAAACTTCACATTAACTTTAACCTTAGATCATATCTTAAGCTTAAGCCTTACCCCAACACTAACCTTAACCTCAACCCAAAATCTAATCTAAGCCTTAAAATTCTCTTAAACTCAACCCAAAGCCTAACCTAACCATTTTTACTGATTTTAAACCCAACCCTGGCACTGACTATGCTTAGTCCTCACACTGTTGAGAATAAGCCAGATGTTTGTTTTTTTTAAGTAGGGCCACTTTTGCTCCAACCTAAGCTGAAAGATAAGACTATGTTTGATTCAGAATTGTCCTTAAAATTAGACAAAAATATACCTGGAGGAACTACGTACACAAAAGAATAATTTTCTTAAACTTAAATTTTGTAAAACAGCATAAGAAAAATAAAAAAACAAACAAATGAAAGTGTAGTTAACTGAATTTACAGGATCAAGAATAAACGACAGACAAATACTACATTATTTTACTATATATCCGACAAATACATAAATTATTTGTATTCAGTGGTTTCTTATCCATTCTTGATACTTGCAAATGTACTTGAAATGTTACATAAAAATTTTTGGTGTTAGTTTAAAATACTTCTAAATGGCCAGATGGACAGATTTCCATGTTTCTGGTCTCTCAGTTTTCTTCGTATGCAAAATAATAACTTCTACAGTTAATGTTTAAGTATTAAAAACCAAAAACCAAATGTTTTTTATTTTATATCTTCTTTACTGGTATGAGAATTTCTGGATATCGATTAAATTATAATTATTTTCTACATTCTACATCTACAGTTTTGTTCATACAACACAAACAAGGCCCAATTCCGAGAGAACAGAAACATGTAAATCTGTCCATCTGTTTCGGAACATTTGTGGAAGCTGTTTAACTATACAAAGCGTTTAGTTTTGCCAGCCTACTTTGCAAAAGTTTTTCTAGTCATCATCATATATCCTGCATTAAAAGAGATCTACATCCCGAATGGAAGCGAGCCCCTCTGAATGTGTATGGAAGGACAGAAATGTTGTGGGGTTTGTTCAGTAGAGTCTTTGGCTGCTTCTTCACTCTGAGATTCTGTTGTAATGCTCTGGCAAAGTGCCCTGCGAGGGCTGAGCACGACGGGCCTTGGAGAGCGGACCCTGTGCTCTTGCTGTGTGTTTACAAGCTAAACATGCGCCTCGGGACTCTTGACATCCTGGCCTCTCCACACTTGTATAACTTCGTCCGGGAGATAAAAGGCAAGTAGAGTCCGTTCATAATGTCTTTACACCAGAGTCTCAGCTGCAATGCACACCACGGGGCCTGTGAACACACTCCTGTCACTCTTGGAAGTATTAACAGATCCAAACCTAAAGCTCGCACGATGATCTTCACGTGAGTGATACTTCTGTGAGAGCGAAGGTTGACTGCTTGCCTATAAACTATGAGTAAGCCCACTCCTCTTCACTTAACCTTGCCAAGCTGCTCCTCAGAATCTGCCTTTTACAGCTCTGCCAAAATCTAAGCCTCAATGGAGCACGAGTATCCAGCATAAAGCTGCTTCCCTTCTGGATGAAAATGCTATTGTAACAATGCTTGGCTTCATTTGTTTTAAGGATTACATACACTGGACACCCAACTTTCAAGGGCAACTAGGTTTTTGGGGCCATTCCATTTTAAGGTATGCCCTATCATTGTAGGTATTTTTTTTCTAGTTTAAGTTCTGGTTACACTTTACTGTAGCGTGGCTCCTAAAAATCTACATAATCCATTCATGGCAGCTAACCCTATATAAACATTTACAATGGCTTATTCCATTCCAAGTGTCAGTTTTCATGATACTTACGTACGTGACAGACTTACAAACGCACAGACAAAAGCAGTTCCTATGACAACTGATGCCTTTTCATAAGGTTATGTAGATTTACGCCAGTTGAAATTAAAATCTTACGTAGGAATCATGTATTCTTATGAGTGCTGCCCTTCAGTGAAGTTTTAACAAAAATCCAAATCCCAGAGGAAGGCAGGGAGCCTGTTCCAGTCTGAGACAAACAACAGAAAGATAACACTACAGGTCTGCACATGCAGACACACAAAGGGTGTACATCACTAACTTCAAAACAATTTGGTTGAAATATGATTCTTTGGGAAATTATTCAATGACTCGTGGAATATCAGCTTTCATTGTGATCTGACTACTCCTGAATACTCGAGTAAATCATTAAATAAATATCCTTAAAGAATCATAATTGCCTGGATGATCTATTACACAGTATTTGTACATTCTTTTACCCTGGAAATCAGCATAAAAATTTAAATGAAGACTATGGTCATCAATTATAATTCATTTTAACAATCCATCATCTGAATGCTGCACTTCTGTATATCAATGCATATTCATACCTGACACACACATACACACACACACTCACACTTCTATCATCTATGTCAGCATTATCAGCACCCACTGCTGACTGTCCAGAGTGTAAGTATGTGTGAAGGTAAGATACACTGTGCTGTACTAAGGAAATACGGTCAAAGGGTCTCACCACGGAAGAGGACGGTTGTTCTGGGGGTAATGTCCAGGTCCATTGGGGGTCTAAAAGGATATGCCCACAGGCTGCATATGCCACTTAGCAGCTGCAGGCAAGACAGCCATGCCACATCACGACTCATCATCTCCATCAAGCCAAGTTCACCCAGGAGGGGTGAGCTCCGGATGTTCCCCCCTCCTCTCTTCAGAGCAACCAGAGCTCTCTCTCACGTTCTCACATAAATTAAGTCTTTGATGTTTTCTCTTGTCTCTACTGCAAGGTCCCAAGGTCCTACTTCATCTTTCTAATCTGGAAAACAAACACAAAAACAAGCAGAAGTCTTAACAAAGGAACAGGAATACTTCAGAATTGCTGATGAAACAGTACAGACAGAGCAGGACCTGATGGATTGAATCATTGACTTGTAATTTTGGCTGATGTTGATCTCCAGCAGATTTTTCACTGAAAGGTAAATAGACTACTTTTTTTTAATTATAGTATATAGTTTAATTATAGTATCAGTGATTTTCATGCCTGTTACACAGACAGACTGTTTTTGTGAAAAATAGACTTGCAGCAGTAGCTGAATCATGTTTATGCTGTAGAAAGTTTGAAGGAAAACAGACAGATCCTCTGGTTAATTCATGTGATGCACGTTGAAAGCCTTAAAAGGGCATTGCTGGAGGGAACACGGCCTAAAATGATATATATTACACTGAATGAAATAGTTCATCATAAGTAGACAACAGAATAAAATACTGGAGTGAAGCAGAGTGTTAATGTTCTTCAATCCTGTGGAGATGCAGTGATGTGTTACAGAGCTGGAGGAACAGTTTACACATCCACACACTCAGATTAAAGATCAAAGGTGCTGCTGTGTCATGTCCAATGGCACAGACCAATTTAGCGTGTAATGCTGCTCCCTGTCTGCGGTAATTGCTTTGAGTAATAAGGTGAAGGATAATGTAGAGCAAATGTATGGTGAGAGCAATAAGTTGAATCCTTCAGAAACTTCACTTCATCTCCACTTCATCTAATATCAGCAGACGCCTTGTATCCACAGCACATTCCTCACTATGTCCACATCTCTACATCTCTCACACTCTCATCCTGGTCTGTGTACAACAGCACTGAAAGAGAGAACATGCTGTAGATGTACCTGAGGTATCAGATAATGACTGAGTACAATTTACATTCTTGTAGACTTCTTAACATTACCCTGAATTCCAACGTCAGTGACACATTCACTTCTCAGATGCAACTTGAGTTTGTACCCACTTAACAAAAAGACTTTATTAGGGGTTTACAAATGTTAAACTGAATTAGAGTTTTATTTATTAATTACTAAGCAGCTTTAACACACAAACACACATATATACGTAAAGGGCACTGGTAACCTATTGCTTGTAAAAGTGTAAACCTACTGTCATCTACAGTGTTAAAGCTCAGATGGTGTGGGTTATTGATCTTACTTCTCAATCAGTAAACATTACACCTGTCAGCTTAATCAATTACACTTTTTCACCAGATATAACAGACAATTTTAACATGATCAGTCCATGCAGTGGCAGTGATCCGAGAGATAAGACACTAAACTTGGTAGAGTAACAGACACCAAAGCTATACTCAATTGAGAATCATTTTGAGTGCTGGGGAGTCAAGCCGGAGGTGAAGAATTTAGCCTTTTAAGGCTACATGTGTCGCTAGAGGACCATTTGGCAGCATGAAGCCATTTAGGCATTTTTCTATAAATGTGTCACTCTCACAGTTCACTGGGGACATGGGAGATGACAGACAGTGTTTGATGGCTACTCAAGAGGAAACAGGCTCTGAGTTCAACCCTCCCTCTATCCCTTCTCTCACTCTCTCTCTCTCTCTTTCTCTCCCTCACACACACTCTGTCCCTCTCCTCTATAAACACTTCAGAATGCTCTCTCTCCTTCTAAGATAAACATGCACTCGCTCTCTCTCTTTCCATTAAACAAGCTTACACACCAGATGAGCAATGTTTTCTTTTCCTTCAAACCTCTATCTCTCCCTAAGAGGCCGTGCTCCCAGTGCTTCTGCTTTTCTCTTGCATCCCTTCCCTTTCCATATCCCACACAAACACCAACACCTGCATCAAATAGTGTTACTTCTCTCGCACACATACACACACCTGCTGTATTACAAGAATCAGCAGCAGCACTGCTGAGTTTTGTGCTTCAGTGTTGCTCCCGCACCAGTCAAAATCGCTTTCTTGCTCTGCGCTGTCACCAGGACAACAGCCGGGGTGTCACAGCTGGCTGTGAGCTGGGGGGACAGGTGCACTGTAGCCGCGCTGTAACAATGGCTCGCTGCTGCTCAAGCAAAACAGGATATGCTGAAGGCCCAGGAATTTCAATCTGATCACAACTGCCCCTAATCCCTTATAAGAAAACACCACCAGAGTAAAACTCCTGGCAGTAAAAGAGCTGCACGCTGCACTGCACTCCCACACTGAAAAAAAGGATTCACTTAGTTCACTTCGTCAAAATCTGCACATAATTTCCACACAAATCCAATATTGTCAAAGCTAATACAGGTTTTGAATAGTCAGCTGTTAGCAAATTTGTTGTCTGAATAATATCACCCGATTGCACCCACTCTCCTGATATTTCAAGAGGCACATCAAACACACCATTCTTGCCATCCTGTGAGCATCTGTTTGCCTACCGGGCAAACACATCACCAGAGGATGCCTTGGCCTCCAAACTGCCCTGGACCACCTGGACATCTTGGACTTCAGTTCAGTCATCAACATCATCATTCCTAACACACTACTTGTCATTTGCTAATAGACCCTTGATTTTCTGACCAACTGATATTCAATTCAGGAAAAAATACCTCCTTCACCCTTACCCTGAACACCGGTGTTCCACAGGGAGGTGTGCTGAGCCCTCTCCGGTATTCTCTCTAAAACTATGAGTCTCCACCTGGCCATATAACCAACACCATCATGAAGTTGGATGACACAATGGTCACAGACCGGTTCGCTAACAATGACGTGCCAGCAGGCAGAGACAAGTTACAAAACTTGACAGTCTGGTGTTCTGCCAACAATCTCGTTGTTAACAACAAGACGTCTCAGGAGACTATGCTGGATTTTAAGAAGACAATGAGAATAAACCCTGAATCCAGGGTACATTGAAGGTGAAGCTGTGGGGCAATTTAAAAATTGTGGGGGTGCACTGTTACTCTCTCAATCTGCCCACCACCTCCTCCAAGTAGTTCATTTGGCAGAAACATTATAGTACAGAGTCTATAAAGTCATAGTAACCCATGTAAAGCGATAGTTTATCCAAAAATGAAAATTTGATGTTTATTTGCTTACCCCCAGGGCATCCAAGTCGAATGGGCCTTTTTTTTCTCAGCAGAACACAAACGCACGTTATTAGCTTTAGCCGTTTTTGTGAGAAACTGAA
>JBBKCR010000141.1:10186237-10199520 GCA_037577295.1 Ladigesia roloffi | reverse complement strand
GGTAAAATTAAGGGAACAGTTTACAAATTAATGGGCACTTAATTCAAATGAAGGTGTTTGGTGTATAAATTAAGGTAAAGTTAAGAATATTTTAAGTACATTGTGTTTCATAGTGACGTGAGAGAGATCTATATTTTGCAGAAACGAACTGTCAGTTTGTGAAGTTGATGTTTGAAGCAGAGAAATTGGCAAGGATTTTAACAACTATAGGTCAAATTGTTCTGGAAATTCTACTAGGTCAGAGCATCTCTAAACTATCGGGGGGAGTGTCCCAGTGGTTAGTATGTAACAAAAGTGAACGAGAATAGGGTCATGGACACAAAAGGCTTACTAGCCGACCTGGTCTGATCCCTCTGGAGATAACTGTAGCAGAAACTGTTGAAAAAGATATTGCTTGCTATAATAGAATGGCCCCCAGAGAAACCAATCCACCACTGAAAATGCTTACAGGGAAAAATCTCCAATTCAAATTCCCATGATCTCAGACTGAGCATGTGTGTGAAAAACGATTCTGGTCCATGAAGACTATCTTTAAACTTACAACACCTACAGGATGCTGATCATTTTTGACACCATATAACACTACACACTCTTAGAGGTCTTGTGTTTTGTTATTGTTGATTAGGGTATGTAACATACAGAAGTTCCAAATATATTTGAACCACAGGGAGAAAACAAGCTTATTTACCAATTCCTTTTTTCACTCATTCACTCAATCTTTAAATTACACATTGTGTCCTCTGGAAACAAAAAGAAAAAACAATAAAGCAAATAAAATGTAACTCAAACTGTATTTATTACTGAAACAGCAGAGCAACGGTGTTTGGAGAATTGCATTTGATCATCCACGCAAGGTCTGTGGCTTTGAACAGGATGCCACTTCATCCAGATGTGGAAATTCACCAGCTTTTAAAATAACTAAGAATTGCAGACCGACTAGTTCTAGTTTAAGTGGAGACAGGACAATGGAGCTTTAGGTAATATTAAATAGAAATGTAAAAAAATGCCAAGACATCTGCAGATATTATATCTGATACCCAATATACTGGATTTGCGTATTAAAACTTTATGCCACCACTAATTATGCACACTCACACTTGGATGTGTTTAAATGATATGTAAACAAAGTGTATGTCTCTTAACAGTATTTTAATAATGTTTTCAGAAAAGTGCCTTAAAATGTACTTTGCCGCATGAATCATACATCAAACTCTTTAAGAAGAATGTGCTGGACCACTGACCTATTCGATTTTCTTTTTTAGAGATGGAGGCCAACTGCATGGATACAAACAGACCCAAAAATAAGTAAAAATATTCTGCTAGTGCCCCAGGAAACTTATCCTTACTATTATAAAATTACTACAGGAAAATGTTTTGTCTACAACTACTTCAAAAAAGACATGAAAGAAAACTAGACAAACACCGGTTACACCTTAACTAACATATCAGACAGCAGCTTAAAGAGTACAAAGACCCTGAGCCTGAGAGATTGGTGTAGGTTGCAACAAAAGTATTTGGCATCCACAAAAAACAAACAAATCAAGCCCTGGCAGCTGAAAGGAATGAGCCTCCAGTAATGTCTAAAATGATGGACACACTGTGCCTGCGTGAGGGTGATTGAATGAGGGTGTTTCCTTCTAATAAGAATAGTGCAGTGCATCAGGCTTATTACAGATAAGGTGCTAAAAAATAAAGGCCCTTCCACACTACACAATTCATTAGTACCTTCAACAGCTGAACATGTTCACACCACACAGTAGACATTCATCTAATTTACTGAAACATATGTGAGGGGGGTCTTAAAAATGGTATGTAGTGTGTAAGGGCCTGTATATTACACTCAAATAGCCTTGCGGTCAATAAACCGCATGTCTTTAAAGAATCTTTTTATCCATTAAATGAATAACTGCTCTAACAACTCTTATAAAACGATATCTTCCTCCGGTTCATTATCATCTTTCACCATAAGATCTCGACCTTTTTCTACAGACTCTTCATCTTTTTCACACACTGCTAAGTCTTCAAGATGTCCTCCTTCCAGTAGCTCTTCATCTGCCAGCATGTTAGCCCTCACATCCTCCTTTTTTATCACCATTGCCCAGCTTTATCCACTGTCTCTCCTCTTTTATGTCACTCAAACCCCTCTGCACCTCAGCCTTCTTTTCTTCACTCTCTGTAACACACTCCTCAAGCTCTTCTGGCACTTCATCTTCCTCCTCCACCCACTCCTCATCCTCCGAGTGGACACTGTCAGAATCTTTACTTTGAGACTCTTCTGCTGCCGCTTGCTTTGAAAACTCAGTAGGATGTCTCTCTTCATTGATGGGCAGTTCATCCTCAGGAAGAGGCTTCCAGTAATCATACAGTTTTCCCTGAGTTTATAAAAATAAAATACAAAAATATGAAACAACACAAAGAAACCACTCTCAACAAATGAATTCAGGTTTAAGAGTTCCAGAGAACTGACAGAAACGATGAGAACAACGAGGGGAAAAAGAGGGAAAAAACAAGTAACAAACACATGGTGTATATTGCAGTAAAAGTGCAAATGCTAGGAACATGAAAATCTGAGCTAATTATTTTATCAATAATAATGTGTTTTATCCCAATTACCCATTTGTTTTTCTGCATGTACTATGCTCTTTCAAATAAGATGGTAAATAAATGTATTAAATACATTTATAGTTTTTTTGGAATGAACTGTTACTTTTCCCCAAAAAACTTCAGATTATTTGGTTTATGGATGTAATTGCTGCACAAAAATGTACAAACAACTCTTCAGCATTGCCAAGGAATTGAAAATAGGACAAGATGCAGAGCAGTGGCTGGTCTGTATGGACTTGTACCACCCAGTGTAAAAGCCACAATTTAAAATCAGAATACTTCATTCATTGCCATCATTGACACACTTGTCTGTCTGATGAATGTCAGTTTACACTATCCCTCAGAGCCTGGTCTGGGCTTTTCTCATCCTGTCTCATGCGCTTATGAAAAGAAAGACAATGATTGTGATTTATGTACTGAGGGCAAATGGCCATTGAACAAAATGCTGAATTTGATTTTAGTGTGATGCCAGGACTGTCAAGATGCCATAAAAAGTGCAACATTCTCAAGGACAGTGCCGGCAGTTTTCCTCACACATTTACCACATACATAAATTTTAATTCACAACACTTTCTGACCACTGAGGAAAGATGCCACTGAGAACTTCAATGCGATTGTGGCGTGAAGGCACCACACACTCAGGGATTTCCCGGATCAAAACTGGTGGCCCACCATAATCCAGCAGTAGTGAGAATCATAGTGCAAAAACACAGTGGTTGCAGGATGAAACCTGTATAGCAGCTGGTCTGGCCAGTCATTCCTCAGCTCATCCATATTCAAGGGCCAGACGTGTTTTACAGAAAATGCTAGCAAGAAGCATCTCAAAGGCTTGTGAACGACATGTTCACGCCAGGTGAATAGCCTTTGGGCTAGGGTGAGAACTTCAAAGTGATATTCCTGGCCAAGGAAAGACAGATCTATGCCTGGTAACAACAGGCATGTGGTTTAATAATAAACTGATCCAGAGAAGATCTAGTATGGGGGAAGATCTAGTAGAGGAAACCGTGATGCTGAAAAAGCCATAAACTCTCAGGTATATGAAGCAGGACCAAGGGCACCTGCAAATGGGATTCCATGATCCCAAGAAAACAAGCTTTAACAATCCAAAGATGTTTTAAGAACAACCTAATGATTTATTTATTTATAAGTATTTTTCAATTTCAGTCAATTTTCATTACTTAATATAAACATTTCCCCTGTTGTTTTTTAGGAAATTTGGAAAATAAATAAAATATTCCAGATAATAACTGAAATATTTAAAATGCCTGAAGTGTTCAGGTGACAAGGTTTATTGAAAGAACCTATAAAGGACAATCATAAAAAGAGCAATCTGTATGAATTACCATGACTGTAAAATTAGTATGATTTTTGAAACATTCGGGTCATTATATTTAAGGTCAAATATGTTTAGATTCAGGTGAGACAGGCTAAAATACTATTTAGGTAGGTTCTCAGACAGATTTGTATTAATATTCTAATATTTGATTCATTATAAATATGTACTAACATTGCTGTGAAAGATATATTACTCATGTTTAAAAGGTCTACCTTCATTGTAAAGATTTGTAACAATAAGAAAAACTGCACTGCAATCACTGAATGACCAGTCCGCCTTCCCAACACCTCCTCAGGTGCTCAACTTAATATCAGGTACCCACTGGACATGCTCAACCGTGCTATACTATAGTGAGTATCTGATTTAAAATCATGACTGGGCAATTATAAGACTCAAAACAAAAAAATAAAATTCCAATTTTCATTTCACTGAAACAATGATTGTGCAGTTATGAAATGCAGAGATGTAAAGTCATCAGATGATCTTGTAGCCTGAAAATCCATATGCATATGGCATAGAAACAACAAACCAATACTTAAGTTATAAAAGTTGTAAAAGCATAAGTAGATCCATACCTCCTGGGGGCGTGATCTTTGGAGGAGCACCTGCCATCTGGTGTAAATCCTTGCAACAAGGTCTTTTACCTGAAAATAATGATGGAATTGGTTTATTTTATTTATGGTATTTTATTAAAGAGTAAGACTCAACAACAATTTTAGTTTAAGCTACTGTACCTTACTCCTGTAAAGCATTTTCTCACTTTCCCTGATGTCACACTTAATGTGTTTTTCCAGTTCAGCAGACAGCAGCAGCAGTTCATTCTAACCACATATAATAAACAAATAAAATGCATCAGAAGAATGCACTGTAGTTTACAGTTCTCACACTAATACTTTATGTTCTGTTAGGTGACAAATAAAAACCAAACAAAACTCTTTATTTATATAAGACTTAAGACAAGTTTCAATGGAATGCCGTCTAACTAAAATGGCTGACTTTGAATCATCCTACTCTTCATATTGCTATGTCAGAAGACAAGCTTCCACTGTTCTGAATTCACAGATGTCTAAAGTCTCAGTGTTTAAATGTACAGAACTATTATTTTTCTGAGGCACACACAACTGACTCATAGTTCTTACATGACACATCCCTGTCGGTCACCACCACAAAATTGAAACAAACATCGCCATATGAGTTAATATATTCTTTATGAAACACTATTACTTTGAAATGCAGTTGGTAACACTACTTTATTTTAATATTTTTTGAAAGAAACAGGAGCAAAAACCATGCGCTACAAAACAATCTACTGTCCTAAAACACCCACACAAAAGACACAGCACTTACTCTTTGGTTTGAGGGTAGAAACTCAAAATTGGAGGCTTCATTTGTCAAAGCCAAAAGGCTATAACAGAGGTAATATGCCTGAAAAAAAGAAAAGCCCTTGCATGAATAAGTGGGGAAAAAATGTCCAAATAATATGAAATAATGAAGATAAGGGTTGTCATCTTCAAATATATTTTTCACCTGCTGATCTGGAGTTAGGGCACAGACATCAGTCTCCTTCTGCTCTTTCTGTGCAGCGATGAAGCCCTTCAGCAGGGAGGAGGGACGCATTCGAGGCAAGTAACTCCTCAGATCTGACAACTGAGAACAGGGTGAAAGGGTAAGAGTATAACAGCTTATATCATGCATACATTTGTGCACAGCAAAATCAGCAAATTTTGTATAAAATAAATTTGTTTTTTCCCCCCAAACCTAAAGGTTTATTAACCTAAGGTTAATAAAAAGGAAAAAAGAAAAACAATTTGTTCATGGGTCATTTTTTCCCAAACTAATGTTTAGATATCAAATTTATTACTGCATACCTGGATACTCCTATTAACTCTCAATTATTACTGGCATAGTGCCCATTAAAAAAATTAATTAGGTCTTGGTTTGCACAGACATCTGCCACAAAAAGTACTACAATCTGTTCAATACAAAAAAAAACCCACAACTTAATTTTTGTTTCTCTCACCTGAAATTCTAAACATGAGGGTTTATATGTGCACTTCTGATTTAACAGTTTTGAGATGATTGACACACTCAGATGCCTCCTCAATTGCCTTCCCAGTGAAATAAGAAAACAAAATAGAAACACGATTAAAAATACAACCAGTAATCTTACTTTCTAACTCTTTTAATTCAGTACATAATTTACTCACTTCCCCCGGCTACAACAAGGCAGCAGCTGCACCAGCCTTCTGAGGTTGTGGTGATCCTCAGTCAGATCAGTAATGGCCTGGCAAACCTGAGGCAACTACAAGAAAAAAACAGAACACAACATATTGCTGTGCATTTCTCAGTCTCTGCAAAGCAAAATAAAGCCAAGAGATATAAACGTTTATCGCACTGGAACAACAAAAGCAACAGGCAAACAATGCCAACACTATAACCTCTGATGTACCATTCAAAAAGCCCTGGTGCATGTTGGGGCACCAACTGGGCTTCGTAATGCTGAAAGGATCTGTGCGTGTACAGCTGTATTTGTGTTTGTGGTTGTTTCTAACCTGAATTTCCCAGTGGGTCATGTTGTTAAGGATGTGTTGCAGCAGGCAGCTGAGGTCCCCTGTGGGCAGCAGCTGTAAATAGGTCTCCAGACTGACTTTACACACTAGCACCAACAGTAACAGCAGCTCTTCATCAGTGTATGCCCTTGGACACAAGGCAGCACACAGTGCCAAGTACTACTCACACACAGGAGAAAGTGAACAACACAAAAACACAGGTCATGTGTAAAAGGAAAAACCCCAAAAAAGCTACTGTCAGTGTTCTGGAAAAAAAGATATAAAAGTCCAACAAATTACCTTGATAATGTTCTCAAAATTGTGCTCTGGGAATGAGTTGCACTCCTTTTCTGTTCTTGTACCATCCGACAGAATTTGAAAACTCTCACTAGAAACACATATTAAAGTCATTTATATCATGACCACCACAACTTGTGTTCTCTTATTCAGAGACAAATAGAATTCTGCTAAAATTATATCTTGGCCGATCTTAAATCTAGTGAATATATCAAGTAAACTATTAAAGATTTTTTAATATTTTGTATTAAACTAAACAATGCTCTGATTTACTCTGATTCACTTTAAAAAGGGGGAAAAGGGAGTTACATATTCTTATAAAACAATGTTTTCAATGTGCATGGTGTCATTTCTACAGTGAAACCGTCAATACTCACAGCAGATCTCCCTCAGTGAAAGAGGGCTGTAGAGCCTCCAGAGAAAAAAGGCTGACAAATGACACACCCATATTTAGAAAGACAAGTGCAAGGTCCTGTAAACTGGGCACCCACACCTCAAACTTCTTATTGCGGTTCTCCACTACAACAGGTGAACAAAAGGAGTAGCCTTAATGTTATATTGCATTTTTTATACTGTAACACAACACACTGCACTCAAAAGTTAAATTACAGCTTACCTATATGCTGAGCAGCTGATAAGGCAATCGTGGTCATGGTCTGCAGAATCTGTACACAAGTACTGGGGTTTGGATGGACTGACATCATCTGTCATGTGAGTCAATAAATTCATAGTTAAACACAATCTACCAAGGATGCACAACTACACATACCTAGCACAATAAATCCACTACTCGCACAAACCCACTTTGGATATTAACAGATTAATTGAATCAGGTGTAATTCAGCATGGAAATAATCTAACTCTGCTGGACACTGGCTTTTCAGGCCCAGGTGCTGAGCACCCCTGATCTAAATAAATAAACGAATAATGAATCTACTTATTAGTGTTAGCATCGATCACAATTTAGTAAGAAATGTTCAACAATCGTGTCTCAACATGAGAATTACAGGCAGAGAAATGAATTTCATTCAAGTGTGTGAAGTGCCCAATGTGTTTGGTGCAAGAACATATTACTACCTGGAAGAGCCAGAGTGTGACCCCAGGCTGGCAGGGGGTTGCAGAGTAGGCTCTCCTAAACAAGCCTGCACTTAAAAGTAGCAGAACATGCTCTGTATGTGCCCTGCACAGGGAATAAACATTTAAATCAATCATTAATCAGCTGCGTACACTCACAATGTATCCCGATCACTCCACACGTGCAAGGAAAAAAAATAAAGTAAAATCATTTTACAAACTTTTCTGTCCAATAAAGTATTTTCATGTGCCTTTATTAAATAATGACTCTCTTACTTTAGCAGGGTCTGCTGGGCTCTGTTGTTTGGAATCACACCAGTCTTGGTCAGGTCCAGATTCAGGTGATTGAACAGTCGGCCAAAATTGGCCAGCGTGAACACTTCCTCTCCCGGATGGATGTCTCGGATAGCGCATGCGGTAACTGAGAACTTCTGTAAAAATTCCCTTCAAGCAAACAAGGACAGATGACAATGTAAAGAAAAGTGAAGGAACCTCTTACTGTCACATGTGAACACAGCACAGCACACAGTGTGAACCATATGAAATACTTCATCTGCATTTAACCAGCCGCCCAGGACAGTCAACACAGTAAATGACAACAAATAATACCTCTGCTCATGTGAAAGTGCTGCTTCTGTATTTTCAGTTTCCTCATCTTCTTCTAGCTTTAAAAGATCTTCTTTACAAGTCTGGAGCAACTGCATTTCAAGCTCTTTTGTCCTAGGAGACAGTTAAAATGAATGAGATACATCGATTAGTGCCTGCTACCTCTCCAGGTAACTGCCAGCGATTCAACAAGAACTGAAGCACTGCAAATTACCCTATATTGACATATATGCCGTCCATGGGTTGCTATGGACTTACTTTTTATTCTGCTCTTTCTCCTTCAGCATCTGCTCCATAGTGTTTTTGTAACTTGTAACCTTTCTTTTCATTTCCTCTGGCTATTGGGAAAAAGGACAGGTAAAAGATGTCAATAGGAAGGTCAGCGGAATTATTTTATTTGATGTATATTTCCAACCAAATATGTTCAAATATAACTGATGTGCCTTTTCTAGTGCTCAACAGAACATAAAGCAGTCAGAAACCTACAGGTTTAGGAACTGGTGTGCTGGGCTCAGAGAACGCTCCTTTCTCAGGGGTGGCAGGAATACGGGCACTGCGCTCCAAAATTTCCTGCAGGGACAGTAGCTGCTCCTCGTCACTACTTCCACTGCTGCTCAGACTCAGAGCACAGCTTTCCAACCTCAAATCCTCATCTTCACTCAACACCAAATCTATAAAATCATTTATCTCCATGCCTTTCTTCTTCTCTTCATCCTTCCCTGAAGATGTGAAGGCCAAGCTAGCTCCAGGTCTAAGGTCTGCATCCTGTTTTGGAGACTCATCCCTCTCAGACCCAAAGTGGACAAAAGAGACAGGTGCTTGAGGTTTTGATTGGTGAAGAGAAGAACAGCTCTTAACTTTATCCATAAGGTCTGGCAACAAACTTGTGTGTGAAGAGACAGGTGAATGTCTTCCATCACTGCTGTTTTGATTATCCTTCCAGGAAGATGAGAGGGAAGCAGCAGCAATGAGTGAGTTATCAATCTGGAAGCTGCTATCATTACATTGTTCTGTCTCCTCCTTTACATGACCTATTCTAGGAACATTAGGGGTCAGAGTCACTGACTGGGGTTTTACACACTCAGACCGTGGTTCTCTAACTGGATCTTTGAAGAGCGTTCTGGGTAAATTGCTGAACAGAGAGGTGGAGGTCTTCTTTCTGTCTTCTAGTATTATAGAACCCGTCTCACTGCTTGTCTTGAGGATGGCACATCTGACATATTTTGGTGGTGAGCTGATAGTATGTGCTTCAGCTAAAGAACTGACTCTGGCAGAAGTTGGGGTTTGGTAACTATCCTTTTGACAGAATCTCTTGCCGTCATGCTTTTCATCTGAACTGGATTCTCTTCGTCTCTTCAGAGATAATCTGCCATCTGCTGGCAAAAAAGAGCAAAGCAAAAAATAACTTATGTTAACGAAAGCTTTAATCTGCATATTGGTATTATTTTTTGCAATAATTATGTGACTAAATGACCTCTTGAAGCACAGTGACTAAACAGAATAACAGAGACATTCGAATTAGATATCAAAATTCTAAAGAACTGTCTCCTTAAATTAAATACTGCTCAAAGAAATGAAAAAAAAAACACAATATGCAGTCAGACACCTTTTGGATTAAATTTCTTATTAAATGTAAGTAGGAACTTACTTGGTGTAGTTTCCTGGCAGGGTTTGCTTTCCTCCTACGAAGGTTATGTAATGGGAAAAGAAGACACATCACCACAAACATTACAATATATATTTCAGATTTATTCAAATAAAAATTTTAGTTGTGACCTACACAATCACACATAGTACACTATGCAGTGAAATGCTTATTGCTATACGATGCCCAACTGTACAGATTAAAAGAAAATTTAAGAGTAAAAATAAATTACATTTAAATATATATATAACTACAACCCAAAAATGGTGATTTGATTTGGCTGTCATGATCGATGCTCCAAACCTACTTTATATCTTCTTTGGTATTCTTTTTTTTTGTTTGGTGTCAATTCTATTCATTAGAATTTTTAAGCATTTACAATAAACAGACTTTGATCATTTGAACACGAAATAAGATGTAATAAATGATTGTTATAAATTATAAATTACTAAATAGAAATACCAGCATCCGGTACTCTGATGGTTTCCCTTCTTGGGTTAAAATCTCACATGCAATCAAATTGTGCACAACCAGAGTTACATACTGATGATCTGCATGTGACACCACGCCCATAAGAATGTCCATGCTGTACGGCAGAAGTGAGTTGTGCAATTAGACAGAAAGTGATTTAGTGGTTTAAAATAGATAACAGGGATCAACAGACGTAGTAAAAATGGCTATTCCATGCTGTGCGGTGGGCTGTTCCTGTTATTAACACATTTTTGTCATGTATGAAACATTATGTATTTACTAAACCCTCTAAGCACCAATGGCAACAAGACATCATGAATAAAATAGACTGTAGTTAAAAATATGTAATATAGCATATGTATTCCCTATCACTAGTTAGCAGACATGTAGTACTTTGATTTAAGACCCAAACTGCGTCATCTTCCCGTTCAAGCGTTCCGTAAATAGCAGAGCAAATGAGCCTGGTGTCATTGGTTCTGAGGCAGTCAAAGGACATTGTGAGCGGGATAGCTCCACCGAACAAGCGGCAATCCACATCAAACTTCACAGTTAGATAAGCTTAGTAAGACCTTTCCAAAGACCCCTCATTTGCCATAATACCCACAGAGTTTTTGGCAAAAGCCGCTAAAATCACCATGTCCCACTTTTGACCACCACGGACCTTCTGAGCAGCAAAGCACCCAGACACCTCCAGCTGCAGGTTTAAAAATGATTTAATATTAAAACAGCCAAATTCAAATGTGATATCTCTGGTAGATAGACAGAGGTCTCTGTGTCCTGAAGTTAAAAAGCTTGCAGTGAGCCACCAAGGACAGAGCTCACACTATCTTCAGCTTTTTGTTTTATTAATAAGCCATTCATTATACATGGATAGCTTCCATCACTCAAAGTTTTTGACTGAAGTTTATAATTACGATAGTTAGCCTGTTGGGTTATAGGCTGCTGCTGCTGCCATCTTCTTTCTCTACCTTCAATTAAATAACGTTTTTTTCAAAATTATTTATAGGTCCAAGTCTGCTTAATTGAGTGCGTGAGCAAAGGATATTTTTATTGGTTAGTTTAGACATGTTGTGCATGTAATTGGTTGATGTGATATGTTACACCTTGGATTTTTTTGGAATGAGAGAAAATACAGATGATGCTTTCAAACCCCACTTCTAGTGAAATGTTTTTTTTCCCTCGTTGCTCAACTACTAAACTGAAAAGATTAGATTACACACACACACACACACACACACACATATACATGATGTAGGCTGTGCTGTTTTGATCATGTTCCACAAACCTGGCCTGTCAGCATTTCAGCACAAAGCCTACTCAAAGACATCACTTATACAACCATAATGATCCTAATTATTATTATTATTGTTATTATTATTATTAGGCTATTTTAATCATCCTCATTTGTCAATTATGATAATAGCCTATTTCTTTGTGTCTGTGGAAGGGGGGAGGCGTTACGAGGCTCATGATAAGGTCAAGTGGGAGTTTGTGCAAAAAAGGTTGAGAATCACTGTCCTAACTCAACCTCTTACCTACTCCATTCTCTTACTGGTGTGATGAAACATAGTTCTGATACACATCAAGCAGTTTACTCACCTTTTTAACTGAGTCCTGGCCCTCCTGCTCCACACTGCTGCCAGGGATGCTGCCTTGCCTTTGAGGTGCTGATGAAGTGCTCTCAGATGGAGGCCTGGAAACAGGCGGAGGACTCAAAGGACTCCACTGCTGGGGACTCCCTGAGTGCAACATAGTCTTCCCAACCTAAATATTACAGATTCATCCCAGATATAAACAAAAAGGTGGCAGAGAACATTTTTAAATCATTTAAGAACGACTCTGCCATACATTCAAATATGTGAAAAGAAAGAATAAAACAAATGATATCCAAAGACTATCTGCAGATTGCACAGCAATATAGACAAAAGAAAAAGCACAAATAATGAAATGATCTTAGGAATATTTTGGGGTGTACCCACACTAGGTTATCAATACTCAATCACATTTTTCAACCCCAAGTTCCAGTTTGTTTGACTAGTGTGATTGCCCAAATCAATCAGTTGAAAAATTCAGTGCACTGAACTTGAATGTGACTGTCCCAATTCAACATGCAAGCAATGTACACAGAATACTTGTATACAGCAGAATGCAAGTACAACACAGTAAATTCATCACTATACTCATGCCCGTGGATAACAAGGAACTACTGAACAGTGTTGTGAGAAGCTGAAGGAAATCTATGGTCCCTATTACTTAAGGAACTGGATGCACAATAAATCTGGCAGCTCACTGGGGGAAAAATATATAGCAGTGAGAAAAGGAATGACGTAAGTATGCTTAGGTCTGGAACATCAGACAGTGTGAGAGTGGGAATTGTGATCAGCCACAGTACAAGGCAACTGAGTCTAGTGTGCGTACATCCTTAAAGGGATAGTTCACCCCAAAATGAAAATTTGATGTTTATTTGCTTAACCCCAGGGCATCCAAGTCGAAGGTGACATTGTTTCCTCAGCAGAACACAAACACAGATTATTAGCTTTAGCCATAGCCGTAGTCTGGTAGTCAGTTAATGGAAGTGGATGGGCGTCAGACCTTTCAAAATAAAAAAGCATGCACAGACAAGTCCAGATTAAACCCCGTGGCTCATGACGACACATTGATGTCTTAAGACATGAAACGATCGTTTTTTGTGAGAAACTGA
>JBBKCR010000141.1:10144715-10168722 GCA_037577295.1 Ladigesia roloffi | reverse complement strand
TGTTGTTTTAGCTGATTGAAACCAGGCTAGTTGGAAACAACAGCGTATTTTGCACCATAATCCATCGCACTACTACAGCTCTACCTACATTTTTCACACAAGCAAAACAAGTGTACTTTATAAAAAACACTAAATGAAGATATTTTCAGGATTTATTTATTTATTTTTGTTAAGGGTCACCTTTATTCCCAATACTTTCAAGACATTTCACTGGTGCACAAAATGCTTCAGGACATTCAGCTTTTCTTTGTTGACCAAAAAAGTACCAGTGGTGCCGCATAAATACATAAATACAAATACTGCCCGAAAACTTGAATATCATACATCTTTATACTGCGCTTTCTTTATCCATCCATCCATTTTGGGTGGGGGTGTTTGTGTCTGGAGCCTATCCCAACTGCTACGGGGAAGGCGGGGTAGACCCTGAACAGTGGCCAGCACGTTTCCCACACACTCAAACATTCACATGCACACCTAGGGGCAATTTAGTGTGCTCAATCAACCTATCCCCAATCACGCATGTTTTTGTTGGTGGGAGAAAACCGGAGCTCCGAGAGGAAACCCACACGGTCACAGGGAGAACATGCAAACCCCACACAGAGAGACCCTGCGCCCAACCCGGGAGTCGAACGCAGGACCTTCTTGCTGTGAGGCAACAGCGCTAACCCTTGCGCCACCATGCCACCCACAGTGAACATTTTTTTCTTTATGATGAACGTTTACTGCATTTAGCAGATGCTCTTATCCAGAGCAACGAACATCAGTGCTTAAGTAGTTCACATCTGTTCTTCATACTTGTAAAGCTATACCTAAATCAACATCTGCTTTTAACACACGTTAACTGTCAAAAAAAGAGTGTGTCAAAAAAGAAGACATGGCAGTTGGTCAGTATACTGACAATATCTATGACGTCTCTTTACCTTCTCTAGCTGCTGATGGTGATTACTGGCGTCTGCTGAACCCTGGCGAGTATAGGGTGATCGTGTGGGCGGAGGGCTACTTCCCACTCAGCCGCCGCTGCACTGTGGGCTCAGACCCACATGCCACTATCTGCGACTTCAGTCTGACCAAACCTCCGCACGAACGCATCAAGCAGATCCTGGCCAAAGGCGGGAAGCTTCCACGAGATGAGCAGCTCCGCATCCGAGCCTTACGAATGCGCAAACTCCGAGTTAGCACCAAAATCCTGAACCGCCGACGTGAGCAGCTGCGTCAAGCCAAAGCCAAGAGAAAGTGACTGACACACTGACACTGACAGCCCAGAACAACTAGCCAGGCACTGCTCAGAGACAGGGTGAGGAAAGGCGGAGATAGACAGAAGAAGCATGTGACTAAAAGGAGTTTTGTCTCCGAGTCGTACCGTAGAGACACATTGCACAGTTTGTTCTGAACTTGGGACACTAATTTCTTAACACTTCTCTCTAGCTGTTCGTATATCTTGAGGACCATCACATGATTTAAACCAAGAAAAATTAGATATTACATAATGCTTGTTGCATTATTTAACCATATGCCCCAGGTCCCCAGCTAAACGTGCCCATCCCTGCTCTGCACACAAGGTCCACCTGCGACCAGCTTTTAAACACTGAATGTTTTTACCACTAATGTCTAAAACTGACTCCTATTGGAGCTCACTTATGAAAATCTAAGGGTGTAGCTGGTTTTCTACACTCAGCATTTTTGCATCACCATGTAACAAACATTAGTTTTCTTGTTATATACTCTAAAAATAAAACTTCCTTGTCAGACATGTTGCATGATGGTTTTATATTACCTAAATATTTTAATGACAGAATTTGTTTTATCGATGATACATGATTAGAACCGGCAGATTTGTATTCCAAACATGCAATAGGCAAGTCCAGTTTATTTTTATTGACGAGTTTTATGTGGTAAATAATGTGTCATGGTGTGTTTGCTCCACCCCTACCAAGACGTTACTATGCATGACTTGATCTAAATAACAATTTGTCTCTTATTTAGATATATAGGTTTACACAAACAGTTAATTGTTCATTCACAAATGTAAAGTATATAACTTTGAATTGGCCAAAAACTTTATGACCTGTGCATCCCTGGCATAAAGGGTTATGGAAAAGCCAGCTGAAATGCATCATATTACATCTGTTAACTGTTTCAAATGAAGCAGTACACACTTGAGCTAATGGCAGTAACAACTACAACTACTACTCTGGGTTACTGAAAAAAAGATGCTACTGATACATGCTCATGGTACAATGGAGCACCACAAGAGCATCACCGCAAGGTATGTTTCTAGATCCAGTTATTTAATAATTAATTTGCTGAAGAATATGACTGTTCAATATAGAACCTTAAATTTGATCCCCATCAGGCAAAACTCAGGCTCCAGGTAGTGAAAAAAAACTTTATTAATTTGTACCTCTTTATCTTTAGTATTTTTGTACTAACATGAATCATTTTGTGATTGAGTGAGTAAAGCACAGCTGGACAGAGGAATGCCTCACCCTCTGTGGCCCTCTTCCTCCTTTCCCTCTTTCCAGATGTTTCATCCATTGAATGACATGAGGGGGATCCAAACATTGCCAGTAAGATTTAAAAAAAAATACTGTCCTCAGTGTCGTTCTTTTTGAAAGCTGGATTAGAGATACCAAACAGTGTAAAACACTCACAGTAACACTTTGCCGCATCGAAAACTCTCAGTCTCCCACAGTCCTTTTATGTCTGCAGCATTCAGAACACGACTGCTGTGCTTCTGAACTGTCAGTAGTCAATGTGCATGTACAAGTCTGAGACAGTATGAAAAAAAAAAAAAAACAGAACAATAGGTTTAGGCAACAATGATGATGGTGCCTGTCCAGTCTAGGTGTTTGTTACGTGTGTGTGAGACTGAGAGAGGTACAGAGGAGGCCCTCGCCAACACTCACTCATCCAATAATCATTTATCGGCAGTTAGCTTATCTAATAACAGACACGCACACTCGAACACACACTTAGGCACACATGCACACAAGCCTACTGCTTAGACCATCTACAAGTTAGACCCCCAAAAACATGACCATATTAGTGTTACAGGGGGCCAGCTGCCTTTCCAACATTAAAAGACAAGTTTGTTAGAAACAGGAAAAGACCAATTGTTGTCAGAGTTCAAGTGTGAACATGTTGCTGTTAAAAAAAATTAAAATAGGCAAACATTTGGCAAAACGCAGAAAATTCCATCCATTACAACATTAACGGCTTGCACTGCTGACATTCAGTGCTGCTTTACACAAAAAGAACGGACTGGCTCAAGCGCCCAGTAGTAAGTTTGCTGCTGTATGGGGAAGGTCAGCATTTGACATGCAGGCCAGGCTCCACAACTCAAGACTACAAAACTGAACTCTGCCATCCAACTAGCACCACAAGCTCACAACTGTGTCGCTCGGCATGCAACTCCAATCAGGGACACGCGCTGCGAGAAAGAATTAATGGCTATTTCTCTCATTACTGCAAACGTTTCATCAATTTTAAAGATTACATTAGTCTAACACTCAAAATGAAGTCCTCTAAAAACATTAAACCCATTTACACAAATCCACATTAAAGCCTTGACACTGAGGTTCCAGAAAACACACACTCCCCTGAAGGGCTGTGGGTCTCACCTCAACATACGCCAGTGGATTCTTGAAGAGTCCAGAAAAGTCAATGTTTTCCTGTGTGTGTATGTGCTAAAAGTGGGGTTGGTAGAGTGCTACACGTCCACTCAGGCAGCCCGAGGCCAGCTGACAGTGTGTGGGGGAGAACTTGGAGGTGAGCACCACATCGCTGTGGGAGTAGATGGAGCGCACCTCACGCAAGAGCGCTGTACGCACAGGCATGCAGTCCGCCAGCTCAGCACAGCGCTCGTCAAAGGCCAGCAGACGCACCCCATAACCGTATGGCGAGCAAATGAGTCGTCCATCTGGGCTGAAGCACAGCTCCTTGATGTAGCCGCGGCCCACATTGGCCTCCTCTATGTAGTGTGTGAGCCGCAGGGAACAGCGTGGGGAGACGGGTGGCCGCGGGGGGGCGCCCTCCTGGAACTCGTACACACATGTCCACTGAAGGGAAAACAAGACATATAGTAAGATACATAATTTAAAAAAAAAAATGTGAAAGGAAATGCATGGGAATGCATTCCAATAAACCAAAACAAACTTAATGATTTGTAAATCACAGAGGAGCTGATATGCGCACATCCAAGCCTGTACATTCTTGTTGCTACTACAAATAAATCTTATATTTACTAACATTTCTTGCTGCCAGACACATATGTAAATATGAACATCCACACAGCAATGATGGAACACCTTTGCCATCTACGGTTTGGCTGATGGTGCTTATGTGAATTGCAGATATTTTGGGATCTGCATTGCATTTAATGACAGACTGCACAGGCTACAGGAGGTACAGAGCTATGCACTTTTCGTTTTATATCCAAATGCTATTAAAATGGCTCAAGCCACAGGATTCTGGGTTAAACACAGAGCTTTCCAGAATTACTGGCATTAACATGGGGAGAAGGTGAAAATTCCCCTAACTGATTAACAAAAGTTATATTTACTAAGCAAATAAAGAAGTAGTACAAATTACATGACTATGTTATCACAGTAAATAAGGTGATAGGTTATCAAATTCTAATAACCCAAACAATCATTATTGGTGCCCCCTCATTTAATGTTTTATTTCATCTTTATTTCTGTCCCAAAGAGTCAAAGGGCTCAGTTTTTATTCAGCCAACCACAGCATTCTACCCCAGTTACTGCGGTGCCTGGCAAACTACAAGGTTATTGCTTGTGGTGAAAAGGAAATGAATACCATTTGGAAAGGAATACCATCCTCTTGCAGGCTGGTTTATTTTCTTTAATCTTGAAGCCATTTGTATTTTTCACTAATGGTTGCTTTACTTTCAGAATAACCTGAGCATTTTTTCTATATAATATTAAATACAATATTCAATATATTTAAATAATCTTGAGCAAGTGTATGAATAATGGTGTAAAAGGCAAAACCACAGCTAAACTTTGTGAAGAACTGGATGAGGCCCAATTCACTGAAGTGCATTTACAGGGGAAAGTTGACTTTCTCAAAGAATAGAGAAGTCTGTCACAGTCCAGCACTTTAAACTAACTCGAGAGAAAACACTGGTTCTCAAGCAGAACTATGATACTAACTGAACAAGGGCTCTTAAAGTGAGGACTAAATCCAGACAAAAACAGGACCACAAATGTGAACACCCCACCCAGGAAAGCAAAACTATACTTCAGTTGGGATCTACGCTTCAGTTTGTTGTGAATAGGGGTTAAAAGGTGTGTGCTGACCTCCTGGTCATCCATATTACTGGAGCAGCGTAGCAGTGTAGCCCAGCCTTTGGGGTGCAGCTGCAGAGAGGTGATGCAGTTCCCCCTGTCCCTTTCACCTGGGATCTCTGGGGTCAAAACTTCCAGACTGTTTCGGGGAGACAAACCTAAGAACAAAAAATATATATATATATATTTTTTTTTATTTCAAATGTAGTGATGACAAAAACAGCCACAAAGCTATTGTAAAAATGTAAGTCACCTTCTCTGTGTGGGTGGGACTTGCTGTCATTGCCATGACGAGTGCTTGATGTCCTGGATCCTGCTGAGGAACCTTTTGAGGAGGATGAAACCAAGACAGTCAATATCATTCATAATAAATCACACACAATTCACAACTTTCAAACAAATTATTCTGGTACTCTGTATAACAGTTTGCTATAATCATATAATAAAATCTTTATGTTGGCAAATACTCTAATTCAGATACTGCAGATTCATTTGAACCAATATTACCAAGAGGTCGTTTTTATCTAAACATTTTAGAGGTTTACTAAACAGCAGATTTGAGCACCATTTTTCTCTTGTTTTAAAGGTTAAATAATTAACCAAAAATTAAGTAATAACACGGGTGATCTGTCTATTGAAAATTATCGTTATGTATATATTTTGCACACCTGTGCTAAGAGGGGCGCGCCGAGCCCGTAGAATTCGGTTACTCCCAACCTCCAAGCTCTGGGTGAGGTCAAGGTCGTGTAAGATGAGGAGGTATCCAGAGGAAGTGGAGATGAGCATCTTACTGCAGTCTGGAGTCAGACGCATCCGCATCAGATACCGCGTGTGAAAGAACTTCTTGTGGGGGCAGCCATCCTCTGTGAACCTACATGCATACACACCAGTTAGAACACATCACACACGCGGCACAGAAGAAGGCATGACAGCACAATACCACAAACCTGTTGGTGTCCCAGGTGATGACATTTCCATCAAAGCCAGACGTTACAAGCAGACGCGTGTGTGTGTCATACTCAATATTCTTCACCCAGCTTGCGTGGCCATGCAGCGAACACACCTTCGAGTTCAACTTTCTCAAGTCCCATAATGCAATGGTAGTGTCATCAGAACAAGTGGCAAATAACCGGTTGTCCAGAAACCTGGCAGCAAAATTAAAGAATTGATTCGCAAAAAAACACATGCAGCTGTCGAAGCACAAAAATACCTGGTGTTAACTTTTACCATATCAATTTTAATTACAAATGTTTTGGATAGGGTAGAAAAAACATGTTTACATGAAAACAGAAACACATCTATATAAACACTATATATACTTTTACTTCAGTTTAATAATCTCAATAATCAATAATCTCAAATTTAGATCACTGTAATAGGTATTTCTGCAAAAGGCACTTTTTACAGTCAATGCTCAAATACATTGCTTACAGTAATGTATAGTGTATGCACAAAAAATATTTAAATAGAATACAACTACTTTCACTCAGGGTTTTCAACCTCAGTCATGGAAGGCCCCTGCCCTGCATATTTTAATGTTTTCTTTAAGCACATGATTTTCGGATAAGGCTGTGGAGAGCACAGTAAAATAAAAAAAGGCACAAAGCATTGGGGTCCATGTTCTGGCTAAGGAAACACAAGAGTTTTTACTTTCACGCATGCACAAAAGCATTACATGATGATCATCTCTGGTTTAAAGCATCATCTATTACCACATCAAACTTTGTTTTCTTTATAACCTTTAGTGTGCGTGTGTGTGTGAGAGAGAGAGTGAGAGCGAGCAAGAAAGAGAGAGCGAAAGAGAGAGAGAGATAGCAAGAGAAAGAGAGAGCGAGAGAGAGAGAGAGAGAGTCGTCAGTGTTCATGTTCATCAAGACTTTTGTGTGACGTTGACCCAGTTCAGCAGGGCCATGTGTTAAACAGATGTTACACTCCCGATCCCTGATCAGAGGCTCTTGAAGCGCACACACCTGCTGTTGTGGGTGAACAGCTCTCCTCAGGTTTACTTCCAGCAGTGCACCTTACCTGATGTTGTTCACACAGTCCTCATGCGCCTCCACCAGCGTTTTGATATGTCTGGATGAAACGGGATCGAACAGCAGTACCTCTGTCTGCTCACAAGCTACAGTCAGCACGGAGCTAAAACACACAATCAGAATCAGAAAACTTTACTGGTCCCGGAGACAATTGTCTATATTATGGTTGCAAAGACACACACAGACAAGAAAAACATAAAATATAAAGTCTAAATAAATCTAAAAAAACTGTAGGAAAAAAATTTGCTCCATATCAGCACTGTAGATAAGTAACTTACAATTAAGAGAATTTCGACACAAATGGTAGTTGGGAGTACATTATTGCAATTCGTACAAATCAGTAGAATGTAAGTAATATTGACAAATACTGATATTGCACATAGTAAGACTATAGCACATTAGATATAAGACATGGGATCTAAGACAACTGCACATAAGAAATTCAGCACCCACTTAAGGAAACTACACATGACACTGCAAATGGTAAGACCAATGCACACTGGCTATTGCAAATAATTATAACGTTTTACCACCTGATAAGAACATTGCACAATTACACTTAGTATACTGCACATCAGAGCAAAAAGAAAAAATAAGCTTATAAATTTGCATTTTGAAGAAGCCCTCTTCAAAACAATCACCCTGGAGCAACTGAGGTTTAAGTGTCTTGCTCAAGGACACGATGCTAGAAAATTGGGGTTTTAACCTGCAACTTTGTGGTCATTGAGTTCACAGGCAAGTGTCTGACCCACTGGGCTACTACCAACTCATGTACATACAGTCAATAACATACTCGGGCTGTCAGTCGGCAGCCGACCGAACCCAACAAAAGCTCGGTGGCTCTCTGCTCACCCGTCCGGAGAGTACTCCAGGTTGAACACGGCTCCGTGCGTCTGCGTGCTCAGGTTTACGGAGTCCGTGGCGGGGCTCATGGATGAGTAGAGTCGGGTCATGGTGCGGAAATTGTCTCGGGCCGGGTCTACCAGGGGCCCTCTGCGGACAGTCCGTCTCCATAGCCAGGAGAAGAGGGAATCGCTGAGTAGGGAGCTCCTGCTCCCCGAGCCCGGCGCGCTGCCACCTGCACTCTCGAGTCTGGAGCCCTCGCCGTTCTCCGGAGGAGGAGAAGGGGGCCTGGAGCTACTGTCCTCCTCGTCGCTCTGCTGTTCTCGGAAGGGCTCGGCGAGTGGCCGGGTGGCCGAGCCTGGGGGCTCCTCCGGCTTATTGCTGTCGCTCGGCCGGCCCGAGCTCATAGCTGCGGCGGGGGGGCCGTTTTGAACAAAAAAAAGTTACGGACGGAGACCCGGGGCCTGAGCCCAGCTCCGCTTCACCCTTTAAGCCCCCCGGCGACAGCTCCACACGGCTTAACACCACCACACACTTCACACACACGGGCCAAGGTTCCAAACCCCCACTGACCGACCCCAGCAACGTAAACACACCACCGCTGAGAGACAACATGTGACGTAAATCCGCTTCCGTTTCTAGAAGGGACGTGCTGCAGCGCATTTCCTTTTCCATTTTTTATTATTTACATGCTTTTCTTCATTCACTGCATTCACTGAAGTTACATAAAACTCATTCAGGTTACTTCTCAAATAAAACCCATCGTACCCGTAGACTCTTTTACAAAGAATGTATGAAGGAAGTAATTGGTTGAATTAATGAAGGGCCTTTTTGTGGATTAGATCTGGAGGGCAATGTTTGGATGAATTTAAAAACAATGATGTGCTTGAAAAATAGCTGCAGGAATAAATAGTAACAAGTAAAACACAAAACAGTGATTGACACGAAGATCAGAGGTTATTTATAATGTTTTGACAATAAATTATATACGAGCACACTGTGTATAAGATAAAACTAATATGCATTTAATGTTATCCTCTAAGCATGCAAACCGATGTGGCCAACAGTTAAAGACTTAGTGTTAACTTTCACACATTGTTCTGTTAATAGCCAGCTTTGATATTTCATAAAAAATTAAAGCACATTTCCTACTGATAAACATCATTTTCCTTGCCTAGGCTTATCTTCGAATTTTGCAGTTTGCATCCAACACATAAAAGTAACCCTACAAATATGGTGTCAGTTTTTTTTATATTTCATTTAAAATTGTTATAAAAAATGCTACAATGCTACAATAACCAAGATGCAAGATTCATTTGTTAAACATTAAAAATCTTTCATAAGGGCTTTCAGCATGTCACTGACCAAAAGCACATATTTATTAAATGCATCCTGTTGTGCAAAAACAATAGTTAATTTTCAAATAATAAAAAAAAATCAAGAAAAAAAATCAAACATTTCAGGTTCAGTGCCTATTCTGCTAATCAATACCACAACAATACCAGTAGATACTGGACTGCCTCTTTGCCTTTCTCTCAATATGTGAAATCAACAATTTTACAACATGTCTCTGACAATCTCTGTGTGACTTTCCTTCATGCTGTCATAAACAGAGCGATATACACTCAAGACCTCATGAGCTGTTGGCCGTAGCTTAGGATCATGTGTTTTACACTCTGCATGTATTTGAAAGAGGTGGAAGTGGATAACGTCACTCCCTGAGACATGGCCCAGCAGAAAACGCGTCACATCTGGAATCTTCCAGATGTCTGACTTTTCATCATATCCAGGCATAAGGTCGTCAGAGAAAGGCACATCTTCGCCATAAGGCCACAGCTGCTCTGGAGCAACAAACTGTCCCATTAGCTGATGGTGACCACACTTCACTCCCTGATGACCAGGCACCACTTGTGGCAGGGCATCCAGGTCGTTCGCCAAGAGCCGCAGGTCAGAAGTTAGCAGAAACTGACTGAGCGTTTTGTGTAGGTCATTAGAGTCACACATGACACGAGTGCCCACTGGGCTTTTATGTAAGAAGACCAAAAAAGCGACATAATCCAGTGCCAGCCGCAGCCGCGTCTGCCAGGTGTTTTTGCTGCTGTAACGATCCTGAGCTAGAGTAGCATCTAGTGTAAGAGCAGATCCTAGAGGGTGGTACTCTGTTACAAACACTCCATCTTCTTCACACACACCCACCAGTGTTACTACACGGACACTTTGCAGTGACCGTAGCATGGATACTCCATGAAGGAAATCTGCTTTATACTGCTCTGAGGACCAGATAGACAGTGCTACTTTTTGTCCCTGCCACTCTGAAAGATAGACCTGAAACACAAAACAACCTCATTATACCCAACAAGCAACATTCTGACAAAGGCATATCACACCCACAAACATTTATGCCAATGAACTGAAAAATATGTACACATAATGCAGCAATCTGACCTTCTTCACAGCTCCTTGTCCAATTAGCCGTAGCCGACGAACATCAGCACTGATTTCGGCACACTGCAGCCAAGGGGTGCAGCTGGCCATTGTGCCCACCTTAAAGTGTCCCGGAGGACAGTGCATATGTCTGGAGGGAGGGGCGCTGCCCTCGTATATAGCATCAAGGTAAACATAGAGCAGCACATTGGCACAGAGCAGTGCTGCCAGGCATGCAATCACTGCAGGCACCCCACACTTTGCTCCGCGTCCACTATTGCGACTCATGACAGCATCTTAACCTAGAGACAGAAAAATCATAAAAATCTTCTCCACAGACATGAGTAGACTATCTATAAAAACAAAAAGCTCATAAAATTATCCACATCATAGCAACTCAATATATACTTAAGATATCTAAAACAAGGTGCTGTCTAAAAAAAAGCTATTCATGCAGTTTGTAATAAACTGATGGTCAGAATTTAACTAGCCTATGTGTATGTGGTCTTTATGTAATAAACTTTGCTACAATTTCCACATACTCAGGAAAAAAGTAGGAATATGATTTCTCTCTGAAACAGTAATTCATACCCTTGCCTTAATATCAGCATCAGTCCTGTCAAGTAAGGATTACACCATACTTTTTAAACAGATCCTTTCCACTGTTTCACATGTTTATGTGCAAATATTTTCAGTTTATCACCAGCTATGAACTTGGAATTGAGGTATGGTGACTTTGCAGTGAACTAGAGAAACTCTGCAGTCTGGCTTTTGCATTTTTGCAAAAATGTATTGGAATAATTATCTAAATAGTAACGACTGAGGTCACCCACACTTGCCAGAATAAAGCTTAAACATACATTACCAAGTATTAGTGAACATATCAAGCATGTGACCATGTTTTTTTCTCCGTGAGGTATCTTTAGTTGCTGCTAAGTTCAACGTGGAAAGTAATGTGACACAACACTCCATGCCTGATCTGTTCAACATCATTTCTTATTCACACTTACCGTGCTGAGCTGCGCCCACACTCAAGCCTATTGTCGATATAAGGTACAATACGCATGGTCCACCAAAAAACCCTCAACTTCCCACCTTCCAGTGTTTTCACTCAGCTATCTCTTCTACTATGAACCGACCATCCACAATGTTCATGAAAAGAGAGCAGCGCTGCCATCTACTGACAAGGAGGACTTCTGTATGACATTTCTCTGACTGAATGTACTGAAGAGCTTTTTACTGACAAGGCTTTATTGGTTAACAGCCTCACACGCATTATACCTTAATCCAAGAAAAATACGAGAAACAAAACTTCATGTTTCGGGCTTTACAAAAGCAGATGCTTAATCTGTGTTGTGGTTTGTTTCATTTTTAATTCAGTCTGTTTCAGTCTCCATGGATAAGCTTCATTCAATATTAACATAATTGGTGTCAACTTGACACCCTTCTGACACCCCCACCACACACACCCTCATCCCACACAAACAGACACACACACACACTCACACTCGTTCACATCCTCATACCATTCGCTCGCACGCACGCATTCACTCACACCTTCACCGCTTAAACATACACTCACACACATACGGGCGTGCGCATCAGAGTGGACCAGCGTCGTGACATTGGGGAGAAATTCAATAGAGAATGGCTGAATGATGTAGTTCGTTTGTGTCGATGCTGATGGAGAGCGTCACAGGGAGGCCCGAGGCGTGCCGGACGGGGCGCAGGGTTCGGTTCCGCGTGGCGTCCGCGCGCTCCGGGCGCGTGCTGGCAGAAGTGTTCCGCGAGGAGCCGTTCGAAGACCCGGCGGACTCGGACACCACGGGTAGCTCGGAGCCCGAGAGAGCGGCCTCTCCCGCTATCAGCGAGGCTAACAGCCACCTGAGCGCAGCCACCGCTCGTCTGGACGACAGCGGGAGCGAGCCTGACGACCTGCTGCTGTACGCGAGCGGCGCGGACGAGCGCGTCTTCAGCGGAAAACGCGTGACCATCCGCAGCAAGAACGGCACGGTGCGCGGGGTGAGGGACAAAGTAAGTGCGGGGCAGATGCTCTTCAACAAGCTCGCCAAAGTGTACGGGGTGAGTATGAGGCTGGAGCTGGAAAGCATGGACCAGTGCATTTGTGCGTAATTACGCACCGCAGACCTATCGCTCTTTACGCGTCTTTTAAAACGAACCATCATTTTTAGTAAATCTTTTTAATAATAGATGTTTTTGAATGAAACAGAAAATGAGCTCTAATAAGAAACGAAAGAAATCCAGGGGATTTTTCTTTGGATCACCTCTCCACTTTATGGGTAAACATACACAGCTTTTACATCCATCAGATCATACCTTGAAACACTGAACATGTGCATTAGTCTGGAACTTCTAATTATGACCATTAAAAGGAGAAAGGTGCAGTAATATAATTTAACATTTCCAGTGGATTAAACCTTTATTCAAAACTATGGGACACATTCCCAGATACAGATTTGTGTAAGCCCACATGAGACTTTTAATGATTAAAAAATGTTTAATCCAGCCTCTGTTTCTTAGTGGAGGAATGGTCACAGTGGGCTTATCTGTGGTTGGGTCCTCAAGGAAAAAGGTTTCTATTTTCATTGCTCAGAGACCCTCAACCAATATTATTATATTATTAATAGTCCCACAACTCACCTGGAAACCAAGAACTCTGCATTCCATGACTGAGGCATGATGGGAACTGAAACTGAACAGAATGTGCAGGCTAGAGCACTGGGATGGGAATACTAATAATAGTAGGTTAAGTGCTGTTGCAGTATAAAAAACAGATTCAAAAAGTACATACTGAACTGCAGAATGTGATACATTGTAAATTACAAAAGTAAATCATATTTTGCAAATCAACATTATGTTTCCTTTCTTTTCCTAAGGGCTCCAAGCACGGAAACAAGCCAAAGAGACCATGAGCCTCTGCTTGCCAAGAATGCCAGGGACACATCGGGACTCTGAGGCGCTTCAGGGGCCTCAGATCAACAGAGGCCAAGGACTATTTGGGGCAAACTGCTATGAACACAAATTTTAAGGAAGTCTAAGGCATGGAGATCAAGTTCTGCTTGTTATGGTTTCATCAGCAGAGAACGAAAGGTATATTACAGTGTTTTTTATAAAGGTGAGAAATGGAATGGGAATATAGAGCATTAATAGGAAGTTAGACAAACAAATAGATGAGCGTTCATGAATGCAGAAGGAAATTACATAACAATACACTAAGTTTGAGTATTGCTCTTACTCGATAAATTTTACAATAATTTTACAGCCATCAGCTGCAGAATAAGTGTTCAAAGCAAATTACTTTTTGTCTTATGCGTACAGAACATTTGAATAATAATGGAAATATATCTCTGTTTCCGATGTCTGCAATGTTAAAAAACAACTAGACTTTCAGTTTTGTATGTTAGTCAGTTTTGTCATAAACTGTATTTTGAATCTTTAACAATAGGCAAATCCTTTCTTAAGAGATCAGTATATTTATTTAATTTTTTTAAACTACTTTTATAAAGTGTACACAAAACAAGCAATTAATTGTTTTCTTTAGCATAATTTTGGTACGGTCTGAAGATGATGTTTGTAATAAATCTACAAGGAACCTTGTAAGGATATTTTAATGCACATGCAACATACAAGTATAAGTTCAATTATGAATAAGATCAGAAGGTCAAACAGCTCATTTTCTCCTGCATAATTCAGTATTTGTTCTGAGAGAGAGTGAGTGAGAGAGGGTGAGAGAGCAAGAGAGAGAGAAAGAGAGAGAGAGAGGGGTTATCTCACATATCAGCAGTTAATGTTTAAGAGGTACCTGACAGATGCCAGGTACACAACAGGTATCTCACCCTATAGTAAGGTTAAATGTTCTGTCAAGGGCATTGGGACTTTTGTAAGGATTCAGAATAAGGGCATGACAGACAAACATTTTTCCTCCCAATACAATTCTATTGTGCCAATACAGTGAGCAGTAACATAATGTAACTAAAATAATGGATGAAGTTTTAAGACTTTTTGCTGGTATATGAGTTTATCTAAGATCAAATAAATATAAGTACATTCCCAGACAGCAAACACCCAGTAAACAAAATATTAATTATCTGTTACATAATCCTACATCCTCTTAATAATGTGCATGACAATATTACAGTTAAAGATTAAATGTAACAAAATAAACATCATAGGCAAATACATGAAATTTGTAATGCTTTTTGGACCTTAATGGGCCCTTGTGTCAAAAAAGGAAATATGTTTTTTTGGGCTGGAAAATAGTTGGAGGTTGCATATTTGAAATATCTGTATTGTTTTTGAGTATTAATGAAATTGAACACATTCGACAACTTTACAGTTAGTTCAGACAAATCATACTCAATTCTCATTATCATTTTACCTTTAGACATTTAAAGGCCAGCTGATTTTTCTCAAGTTACGCTGCCCGTCAAGTTGCTGCACATTTTAATGTACTGTTTTTATGAAAACATCCAGCCAAGTTTATATCATGTGATGAAATTTGTCAAAAGAATAACACAAAGCCTCTCTTCGTCTCTACTACAAATGTGTCTCTGAATACTCTGCCATCAACCAGAATTTAATTAGAATCTGCATTATCATTTTGATTCTGCGTACCAGAAATCAAGAGAGGGATTTAATGTGATAAAATTGGAACGAATGGAGCAGAAAGAGGGACAATGACACAATCTGTCAAACAATCTGTCCTTGTTAAGAACTTTCAGCAAGCATAGCAACTCCTAAGATGTTCTTGGATTAGGCTAAGCTTGAATACTTATTCAAAGTTTAAGCTACTGAATAGTACAATTTATCAGACAGTAAGACTGATTATGTTTGGTAGTTTGATAGTAAGTTTTGTTCTGCAATGATATTAATACACATAATACACCATGCCTCACTAAGGAAGCTTGCTGAATTTGGTCATAATGAATTTGCTTATTTGCAGAATGGACTTGTTGAGCTGGTGTTTCCAAAGAGCATCCATTCGCTTATTGTAAATTGTTTCCAAATTCATGTATACTGAGTTTTTCCTGATATTTACTATTCACCACTAAGTTGTGGTCTTTCTGACTACTGAACTTTCTTCATGTGGATGGTCAGAAGACGGTGAGCAGGGCGAAGACTCCATACAGCAGAGCACAAGGGTAAGCCACGAGCAGCTGCTGCCCAGCCATATCCAGAGTGGAGCTGAAGATTTTAGAGGCTGACAGACTGCACCAGCCAATCACAAGCACAGCCAG
Source organism: Ladigesia roloffi (assembly GCA_037577295.1). Lineage (NCBI taxonomy): Eukaryota > Metazoa > Chordata > Actinopteri > Characiformes > Alestidae > Ladigesia > Ladigesia roloffi. Next base: position 10,152,855 of record JBBKCR010000141.1, on the reverse strand, counting down.
CAACGTGCCCAGCAGTCCTCTGGACACACAACAGAAACGACTTTATTAAAAAACAAGCCAAGAATCTGGAAAATCCAGATGGTTTCCCTTTGTTTCCTTAAGCAGCATTAGCTTAAATGCTGAATACTTAAGAAGTGTGGGAGTTGCTGTGGTTGACAATCTGTGCAAATGGTTTACTTTCAGCTTCTGAACATCAGTTTTTTTTCTACATCATTGGGTTTCCACCTTGGGACTGAATGCCCCCGTCCTACACATTTTAGGTGTCATTTCTGCTCTCACACACCCATTTCAACTCAGCAATTTCTTGTTAATTAGTAGAACAGAAAACTTCAGCTACATTTCAGCTATATTCAGGACCAGTGTTGGGAACCACTGTTCCACATCACTAGAGCACAGCAGCTGCCTATTTAATTGTGTGAACATTTAATAAGGAATGAACCACTGTAAATGCAATTCAGAAGGAATTACTAGTAATACAACATGGTTACATGAAAAGCCATTCAAAGTCAAGAGGGTTTTTTTTTCTCTGTAAAATTTTAGAGATACTGTATATGTCTTTGTTAGGACAGCATAGATATGGAGATGTTGTGGTTGGAGATACTCACTGTAGGGAGTAAAAAACAGCAAACGCAGAGAGAGCCACCATGGGCAGCAGGCAGTATCCTAATACACTGGCCACGCATCCATATGATATGGTGTAAGCACTCATTAGATTCAGGAGCATGTACATACCAATGCAGCCCAGTGCACTGATACCATACACGTAGCCAAAATGAGCCTTCCCTGCCTGTAAAGACAGAGCAAACACAATCACTACTAATACAGTGTGTAAGGTCAAGATCAAGCACAATTTGATGATTTCCCTACTCTAACACACATACCTCAACAAGCTGGTTTAGATCATTACCGGGTTTAAATATTACTTTAGAATGGGGAGATCACAAAATTGTGCAGATCTCCAGCCTTTCCTTACCAGAACTGATGTAAAGGTGCAATGTGTAGTTTATACCATTAAAAGAGTGACGCCCAAAGTGATGCAGAAAAGCACAGGACCAGTTAAGTCTGTCTCATTCATGATGCTGCCATCCGCTGGCTTCAGTGGGTTCAACACAGTCAGGGTCTTCTGCCAGATGTGATCAAAGTTAATGCCCAGCTCTGATAAGGCACACACATTAATTTTACTTTCTTCATTGATTCTGCTTCATAGCAATTCAAAGTAAGCTTATATCTCTTAAAATAATTTTCAAAACACAGAAAACAGTTTTATAATAACTTCAATATTGTTTACCCTCTAACAGTGGGGGTTCCTCTTCAAAGGTGTCAGTGTTCCCACCAGGCTCAGTAGGATCTATTGGCTGATAAATCTGCCCTGTGTAATGTCCATCCATTGGTGCAGCATAGCAAGGAGCCACATCGTCTCTGCCAATCATATGGTACACCGCTGCTAACAATCACAGTTGCTTAATACTATATTTAAAGGGCCCATTTCCTTAATCCATTTATAAATGTAAATCTTCTATCTGATGCTTAAAACACTCCTTAAAGCTTTAATATGAATGGGCTGGGCTAACCTGACGAGTCGACTGAATCCCTTTGTGTACATGTGGTTGATTTTCATGACATAAAAATATTTTTCCCAAGATCCTGGCCCTTTAACACTTTGCAGTGAGTAACTCACACATTTGCCACATTAATTTGCAGTTTATGAAGTAGAATACCTACCATGGAGGTAACTTTAACCCTAAACATTTTACTCCTCCAACACACCTAATCCAATTATCCAGTATACATCCAACATATTCTTAAAATGCAGTGGCTGTAAGATCAATAGAGACACTCTAATGTTCAGGACAGGAAGGGTTTAGGAACATGGCAATGGAATTTGCTTCATAGATCAACAAAGATCTCAATATATCAATGGCTGCAATTTGTAGTGAATATACTGGTTATTAGTAACTTACACACTGTTGTACTCTGGGCTTGTATATGCAGAGTCATAGCCACAGGCGACTTGCCCCTGACTATCAGTGTAATACTCAGACTGATAGAAGTCCTGATCAAACTGCTGAAAGTCTCCCATTCTAAAAAGCAAAACAGCAAGAAAACACTTGAATATCAACACTGGATTACAACAATCCAACTAGAACTATTGTGCTACTGACTCTGTGAGCCCTAAATGTGTATCTAATATGAATATAACCAAATACATATATACATAAATACATAGAAAGACTACATGCTCATTAAAAATTTACGGTAAATCAATTCCTGTTTTAAATACCTTAACAAATCGAGTAGTGTACACTTGTGGTGAACAGACTGGCTTATTTTGTTGAGTGTCTTTCTGGTTGCTGGGCTGTGTGTAGCTGTGTGTAATATGTATTTGGTTATTTATAGTCGGCTATATTTACACAGAGGTCATGGATAGCTTGTAGACTAGTGGACAATGCTAAGATTTAGTTGTGATTTTATATTCACTTTTTTCAAATCAATGTAATTTTTACTACATAAAATAGGCTAAACTTTCCTATTAAACTCAAGTACTCATAAAGCACACTTTTAAATTTGGACACAAATTGTGTAAAGAAAAAACGAGTTCATTTCCTGCTTGATATCTAAAGTTATACATGTAGTTGCTATTAAATATTCATTCCTGTCAGTGCTCATTCATCCTAGCGACTGTTGAAAGCCGCAACAACTTTGCCCAGAAAAGACCCCCCAGAAAATAATTTTTAGATATTTCAAACTTTATTTTGGATAAGTATATATTTTTTTAACTTTAAGAAATTGATGTTTCTAACACTACCAAGTACAAGTTTGAACAAGGATGTTAGAGACAGTTACAGGTATTTCAAATGCTACGGTAAGTGGTTAGCACGCTAGTCATATGTCACGCATCGGTTCCGTGTGACTTAATTGAAGAAAAGCTTAAGTAAAACATATATTTAGTAATCATATGCTCTCTGCAAGTAGTATATAATTTTATACATGAATAAGAACATTTAGATAACAAAATACTGACCTTCCAAATCTATTAGTGTCCCCATTAAGCCCAGGGTGCTCCCTTTAAGCTCGCTTAAATAGACTGACAATGCGATTAGTTCGTAAATAGTTAAAAAAAAAAACATTTTCAGTTTTCTTTTCAATTAAAGTTTTAAAATCTTATTTGAAGTTTTTAAAAGTAGCAATATATAGTTTTCACAGATTTAAGATGACAAAACCAAGGCGGAACTACAGCTCCTGCCCTAAAATGAGACGCATGTCGTCTTTATCAAGAGGGTGCCATCAGGAAGTTCTTGCAGCTGTCTAGGACATTTGGAATAGACAGAAAGTCAGTTGAGTACATCAGTGTGGAGGCTCACCAGGGGCCTCATTATGCATACATTTTTTTTTACTTTTGTGAACGATAAAAAAATTACAACTAAATTCACAATTGTATGCATGTGAGCTTATTTGGAACAGGGGTGTTCTTGAAGGGTAGAACATGTACCCATTAAGTACAGCCCAGACCTTTGGCATTTAAAGCTGTATATCTTTTTAATTCATTACATTCTTTTACAAATAAATTTAGAAACTATTAAATGACAGATTATTGTGTTATTGTGTTATTATTAACTTCTGGTTTCCCTGTGAAAATAAAGCCTTTTACAAAAAAAAGCTATTCCATGAAAGATTTGGGTGAGCTTAAGTGGTACATTTACCCTATTAAATTTAGTTGTTATTTTTATTCCATAGTTTTGCACAATTTTTTTTTGTAAAAATGTGATAATTTTATCTTCTTTGTTTACTATACACTAGGAACAAAAAATTACATTGATTCATCAGTGTGAAAGCAAATCAACCACAATTATTTTGGCATGAACACCTGAAGCATGTATTTGTATGCTAGATCAGTTACTACTAGAACGAAAAAGTTATAAAAAAGTGCCCTAGACTTCTCCTCTATGGAGATCAAGCTCAATGCACTACAAAACCAAACCCCTTAATTTTACCCCTTAATATAACCTTAATTTTTACATTAATTTCCGGTAAATTAAGGAAAATTAAGTGGAAAAGTGCACAGATTAAGGCTGATTAAGGGGTAAAACTACTGAAATTTCCCCCTTTTTTATTTGCCCCTTAAATAACTGAGCCTCCTGAAGAAAATGCCATATATTTAGGATTAAGGGGTTTCACACTCATACCTTAAATCCACTTTTAAGGTAAATTTAAGGGAACAGTTTACAAATTAATGGGCACTTAATTTAAATTAAGGTGTATAAATTAAGGTAGAGTTAAGAATATTTTAAGTACATTGTGTTTCATAGTGATGGGTGTCCACATATGTTTATAGTCATTACATTCAACATGTGATAATTATTTTTGGTTGGATCAGTTTTTGTGTCTGCATTCTACTGCTATTTCTATAATTCCTCTGGTCGTTTGTGTATTAATTATACTTACTCATACTAAGAAAATACTATTTACCTATGTTATATTCTGACCTTTTTCTTAAGAATCTATTTTAACAATACTGTTAATCATTTGGTATGTAAACAAGGATTCATATTGTATCCTAAATTAGTTTCACAGCCGTCTCTATTTCACTGCATAATCCTAAACATGCATTAATTCACACATGTTACAGTGATGGGACAAAGCCTAATGAAATGTTTAAGATGCATAGATCAGACCTCTAATACTGCAGATGGTTAATAGGAAATGTTAGCTCTTATTTCAAATAATAAAATTTGTTGTGAAGACAATGTCCAGTCTACATAGTAAATCTAGCACCGTACTGCATGAGAGACAGTCCACTTAAATAGAAACCACTAACAGCATAACCATTGCAATCACTCATTTATTTTTCATATAAAACATTAATAAAATACAAAAACAAGCATGTGATATCCTACAGATAACATTTCCCATTTCTTATTCAACAGATCACACAGATATAAAAGATCTAACATATACAGATATTATAAAAAGGCACACACACACGCACACGCACACACACAGAGCAACAACAGTAGAATTCAGGGTTTAAAACTTCTTAAATTACTGCCAAGGTGTTCTTCTTCCCAACACATTGTTGGTGATTTTCTGTAAGAAAAAAAAAGAAAGATGATGCATGACCTTTGATTTTACCACTACACAATGGACTGAAGTGTATACATGCAGTGTGTACAAAACAGCTGAGATGAGGGTAGATTGAGGACTCAATATTTACTTAATGGCTATTGTCCAACAGAATCATGAAATGCATGATAGTGATATACACATTTAAACTGTATAAAAAAGTAATTAAAATGTATATGATAATTGAGGGGGTGTGGAGACAGCTAAATGTTTGGCATGAATACTTTGGCATGAAAACCTCTGTGGGGTGGCTTTTGTTTTGTTTGTATGCTGCTGCTCATTTATACTGTTATTATTATTATTACTAACATCAACATATACATCTAATTATGCAGCTCTGTAATCATGATTTAATTCATTAAAATGAACAAAGTAATTTGTATAACTAGGACAAATATTTTGTATTAACAGGAATTATTACGATAAAACCCTTAGTTTAAAAGGTATTTTTACTGTTGTATTTTAATAAATAAGTTTTGAAAAATGTGACATGAAAACGATACATTCTATAAAACCCAGATGATCCAGATAAAGATCACATTCTATATAGGGCCTCTTTCCCTCGGTAATTTAAAAGTGGAGTCAGATGGAACTTCTAAAGAAAACATATCTATATGGTTTGTGTTTTTCTTACAGAGGACATTTTGCTCTACTTATCCTCATGTGTTTACCTTGTTAAAGAGCTGAGCATTGAGGCGGTATGTGCGATACTCTGCTTTCCTTTTCTCCTCTTGCTTCCTCTTCTGAACCTCTGGGAGTTGAGCATAAATCCTGCAGGGGTTATTTAGACACAGGTGATTTCATAATCTTAACTTCTCGGTTTCTGTTTAAAAGTGAGGAAGACTGGAAAGGACTTCACAGACAGCACATCAAACAAAGGATGTGTTTTTCCATAACATTCAGTCATGTGCACTCAAAATCCTACCTCCTAAATGCGTCTGCATTTTCTAACCTCTGAGAGTATGCATTCTCTCCTGACCCTCTGAGAGCATGAAGAACAGGGTACAGGATAGCACATGCAGGCAATAAAGCACCCATTTCTAGTTCATTACTCTATGTCATAGAAATTTATTAAGTCAATAGGAGTGAATGTATGCTGATGGAAAATTACTTACCGCTTGGATCTCTGGACCATCTCTTTCACTGGAATGACTCTCTTAGAGGGCATAGGAGGTGGAGCTGTGGTCCAGAAAGTAAGCAGCTTAGCATTTCTTGTTCCACACAATCATACAATATTCCTTACCAGGCAAACTGTAGCAAAGGCTAATGATAAAAGACTAGACTGCATTCCCGCAGAGAGAATGCAAAGTGTATTTGATCAAAAACAGAACACAGCATTAGCGTTAACATTAGCATCAATGTTAGCATAGCTTACCATGGCATTAGTATTAGCTTTAGCATTAACATAAACACAACATTAGCAGAAAGTGTGTGTGTCCCAAAACCTTTGTCCACATAAACAACAACGTGAATAACGCACACGTGACAAAAGCTGCTTGAGCAAGCACACTAAATAGTTCTGTTTGACATGTTTTCGGGTCAAGATTAATTTTAGCCTACCTGTTGCCGTTTGCTTTATTGGTAAGGGCCGGTTGAAGAGCTCTTCTCTCTCTCTGTTGAACACGGCCTGCATCTTCCTCTCCTCTGCCAGCAGACAAAGCCTCTTCATTCTTTCTCTAGATCGGGACATAAACTGTGGTCGATGCAACTCTAGAGCCTCCTGAAATATGGATCAAATACAAATTGAGTTTCTCAGTCTTTTTTGACAGTTTTGTAATTGCAACTGTGTATGATCCACTGTTATGGATCTAGTAGTTGCTGTATTACAAAGAGTGATCTGTCATAACACTGCCATCTGGTGCATGTGTGTGCAAAGGCTCCTACAATGATGCAGAGAAACAGAAAACCTACTTGCAATAACAAATAGCATAGCAAGTACATTTTTAGGACACACACATATCAGGGGTATACAATTAAAAGTCATTGAAGTCCAGTTATTTAATTTCGACCAAGTTGAAGGTCCGAACTGAAGTCCATCTTGTGTCTTAAAGCCTTCCACTATGTTCACATTTTCACATGATTTCCAGAACATTTATTGTTCATTTCCAATGCAGCAAATGAACACTTGTACCATAAATAAAAATAAAAGTAGTAAATAAAAGTAGTCCCGGGCAAATACATTCAAAAGTTACAAAAAGCATGTCATTATCAATCAAAACATGTTGTAAACGAATTGTTTTTTCCTTGGGTCAGGTCGGGTTTTGGGTCATTATTTACACATAGTTTTGCGGGTTGGTTGGGGCGGTTTGGATCTCCTGACGGGTCGGTTTGGGGTGGGTGTTGAAAAAAAAACTGGCCTGCAGTACACTACCACAGATGATTATAAACTAAGAGCCGTTTGGGACACAAAAGTACAGACTCTTCTTTGGGAGTCGTGCCAGAAATGCCAAACTTCCCATCACTAGTAAACTAAAAAGTGAAGCTGTTGTCGTATTAACTGGAATAGCAGCGCCCACTGTAAAATTTGTACATATTTGCATAAGCAAACACCTTCAGACAGACAGATCACAGATGAAACTGTTGATATCAGTTGAGAATCCTGGCTTTAAAGCTAGGGCCTCTGTGGAAATAGTGATCTGTCCTAGTCACTGTACAAGGGCAACATTGTCAGGGCAGGAACACAAAGTCTCCTTCTTCCTCCAGTAGGTGAGAGGGGTTGGAATGGACAGCCAATACTTGTTAACATCAACAAATTTAACCCTGATTGGTTGCCTTGCTGCCTGGTATGGCAGTTGCAATGACGCATACTGTAAAGCTATACAAAGGGTGGACAGGAGAGTGCAGCACATTACCAGGACTGTTCTACCAGTCCTACAATGTTACACCCAGCCTTAAAGGGATAGTTCACCCCAAATTGAAAATTTGATGTTTATTTGCTTACACCCAGGGCATCCAAGTCGAAGGTGACTTTGTTTCCTCAGCAGAACACAAACGCAGATTATTAGCTTTAGCCGTAGCA